>APFE031756185.1:0-47632 GCA_000404065.3 Pinus taeda | reverse complement strand
CGGAACTGAATCAAAGGCCTTCCGGAAGTCCACAAAGCAGCAATACACCTTCGAGGACCGATGGCGTGCTTCCTCGATCACAGCACGGAGTGTAAAGATGTGGTCAATGGTCTGGTGATCTGGTCTGAAACCGGCTTGGCCTCTGGCTCTGAGATCTCTTTCTTCGAAATCTCTGGAAAGTTTTCTGTGAAGAATAGTGGCATAGAGTTTGGAGAATGTATGACCCACCATAATTGTCCTGTAGTTGTTGGGGTTCGAGGTATTCCCTGACTTATGGATGGGGTATATAATATGATGGGACCATATGGGGGGGAACCCATCTCGGACTACATGGTTGAAAAGATCAGCCAGGTACCTAACTAGGGGTCGTAGGCCATGTTTGAAAAATTCGGCTTGGAATCCTTCTTCATCCGCCGCTTTGCTGCTATTCATCGCCCAGATGGCTTCTCTGACATCTTTGTCGGTGAATAGGTGGCAGGATAGGGGAGGAGATGTGACTTGTATATGGGACTGTCCAGGAAAGTCATAAAGACGAGAGGTGTGAGAAAACATGGAAATCGGGTCGAGATCAGCGGGAGGGGGAGAACGCCGGGGGAGGATCTTACCCCAGAATTGCTTAGGGGAATGGGTAAGAAGGGCGGAAAGCTCCCTTCTTTGTTGGGAGATGAATTGCCGTTTTTTGTGGCGGAGAAGGCGACGATAGTTCTTTTGGATGGCAGAATAAGAGGGAAGGGACTGACGGAAGGCATGGCGGAGATCCTGGTGGAGGAGTTTACACTCTGTATCGTACCATTTGTTCATAGGGGAAGTTCCTGTCTTGCAGGAGGTCGAGGAGGTCCGAAAGGAGTGGGGGAAGGATTGGAGCGCCGACTCCCAGATTGCTGAGGAGAGACAGTGGTATTTATCTGAAAAAGTCTCGAGACGGGAGAAGTCATTTGAGTTGGGGAGGATTTGCCGGAGTGAGGAGGAGAAAATGTCGGGGTCACCCTTCTCAAAACAGAAGACATTTTGCTTCAACTGATTCTCCAAGGTGACGACTTCGCCAAACTTAGTGTTGCAACTTGTACTCATATTGTTGTGCTGCCCCTTACTGACAGTTGCTCCCATCTGCTCCTATCATCATGTTGCATCTTTCATCATCATGGTCTCATTCATCATCATGCTGTCCTTTACTAACATGCCCATGATCTCATTCATCATGTTGCTGCCCTTTACTAACATAACCATGATCTCATTCATTGTCATGCTGCCCTTTACTAACATAACTGTGGCTTATCAAACAGTCCTTAAGGCATATGAAAAATACCTTCTTTTATCACAGCAAATTAGCTGTCCCAACACATACAAGATACACTTGAGAATATGTGCATTAGCTCACTATTGGAGGGTAATTAGGTTGCCACAATTCTAGACTAGTTAGGGCACCCAACCATAGTCCCTAACAACCCTTAAACTAACCCAGAATTGTTTCTTCTTACTGTGGCTTTCCTCTAATAGGGTGCTGCCCTCCATGCTACTCTTTATGGGTAGTTTCAAGACCAACGCATAAACCTTTCACCCCAAAATTGACTGCAGCATTCTCTTAACATAACTGTTCACCCTTCAGCAATGCTCTGAGACAGTCCTTTCATTCTTGGCCTTCACATCAAGACTGCAACCCGCAAGGCAACACCTCGGCCTGCCTGAAACAATGTTCCATCCCTCGTTGTCCTATCCTTTGCTTGCTGTGTGTATTAGGGTCTATTTGCTGCGGAATTAGGGCCTCCCTCTAGCTATGGATGAGAGCCTCTTAGATCTGCGGTTAGGTCTTCTTTTGCTGTCTCCTTAGCTGTGCCTTTAGGGATCTTCTAGAATTGTGGCTAGGGCTTCTTTTGCTGCGTATTAGGGTCTCCTCAATGCCTGTGGATCTAGCCTTATCCAAGCCTTCCTTTGTTGCGGATAGGGCCTTCCCTTTAGCTGCGTATGAGGCCTCCTTTACTGCGGCCAGATCTCCTTCAACTGCAGCTAGAGCAACATACTGCAGCTAGGGCATCATCTGCAGCTAGGGAAATGTACACTTAGCCCAACATATCTTCTTAGTGTCCCTCCTTCACCAAAAACCCAAAGACATGGAGAGGAGGAGATCACATGAAGAGTGTGTCAAAATGACTTCAAGTCCTCTTCTATTTATACTAAAACATAGATAATGAATAGACATGACTATTGGGCTTCTGAGCCTACACAAGTTGCTGGCTGACTTGACAATTTGTCTTATAACACAAATAAATTCATAACTCCATGAATACTTATTGGAATCAGATGATCTTTAGATCAATCCTACACCTCTCGATGAGAGGGATTCAATAAAAATATTAGCTGCCATAAATAAGATGACCTACATGGATTTTGGCCCTAGTTTCCAATTTTAACAATTTCATTTGTTTAACTTGCAATTTTTTTTGTGCCCTCGGTTCAAACTTCAATCTTACATTAAAACTCAAGAGTTCAACAAAGTTACAAACATGCCAAGCGAATTGGACCCTATGTGGGAATTTGGTGAACTTGATGGGGCGAAGGGGGGGTTGACATAGCAAATTTGACTTGCAAGTTATGTGGGCACCATATGACAGGGGGAGTATACCGATTGAAATACCACCTTGCACAAATTCTTGGACATGAAGGAGGGATTTGCACAAAAACAAATCTAGGAATCATCCATAGAGCCCTCAAATCATTGGAAGAAATAGAGACAAGCAAAGTGACCAAGACAACTTTGAAAGGTCAAATGGTAGGGGGTGGAGTGGTGGGATTTGGAGGTGACCGTGAGAGTGGTACTGGTTCTTCTTCAACATCAGTGTCTCTAGTCAACCCCACAGTTACCTCATCATTTTTTGTTCCTTGAACCACACCTGGTGCACAAACATTGATTATGTCAACTCTTAAAAAAAGGGAGAAGGAATAAGCTGGCAAGTTGTTGGGCAGATGATTTCTTTGGAGTGATGTTCCTTTCAACATTGCCAGGAACAATCCTTTTTTCCAGCCTGCGATTGATGCTATTGCTATTGTTGGCCCGGGGTACAAAGCCCCTTCCTATGATGACTTTAGAGAGTGTATTCTTCAGAATGAAAGACCAAATGAACTAAGAGATTGGAGGAGTTTAGGGGCTCATGGGCACACACATGATGCACAGTGATATCAGATGGTTGGACAGATCAAAATGGTAGAGTCGCTATTAACTTCTTGTTTATTGTCCCAAGGGAACAATGTTTATGAAATCTATTGATGCATCTACACATATCAAAGATGCACAATTATTATGTGATTTGTTGGACGTGTTCATTTAGGAGGTGGGTCCACAACATGTTGTCGAAGTCATAATGGACAATGCTGCAAATTATGATGTTGTTGGCAAGATGCTTATGGAGAGACATCCTAACTTATTTTGGACATCTTGTGCTGCACACTGCATTGACTTGATATTTGAGGACGTAGGAAAAATTTCTTTTGTCAAGGATATTGTTGAATCATCAAAAAAATTACAAAATCTATATATAATCACGCATCTATGTTTCATTTGATGAGAACATTCACGAACAACAAGGAGTTGGTGCACCCTGCCATTACACCGTTTGCCACTAGCTTCATATCTCTGGAGTCCCTCTTGAATTTTATGTGGGATGTGAAGAGAGGGAGAGGCCATATGAATGCTAGTTTCATACCAGGAAAGATTATGGGCGGGAGTGCAGGAGGTGTAGCATTATTGAACTTTTGGTAAAAGTTCTTCGATTAGTTGATGGAGACAAGCCTGCAATGGGCTACTTGTATGAGGCCATGGATAGGGCCAAAGAATCCATTCACAACAACTAAGATGATAAGGGGGATGAGGGGTTTGAGAAACAACTCATATGGGCAGTGATTGATGAGCGATGGAACAAAACACTCCATTGTCTCATTCATGTTGCAGAGATCTACTTGAACCCCGCATTTTCTTACTCCTACGGTTTCTTATTTGATGTCGAGGTCATGGATGGATTCTTCACTTATGTTCGGAAGATGGTTCCATCTTCAACAGAACATGCAGGAATCTCCAAACAAATGGAGATATATAGGATGGCAGGTGGCACATTTAGCTTTGACATGGCTATTGTGGATAGGAAGACTAAAATGCCAAGTAAGATTTAGTTTGTTTCGAATTTATGAACCTTGTAGAGGTTGGAGTCCCAACACCTTAATTACATGGTCTACGTCTACTGCAATCTCTAATTGTGGGTGAGACAACTTGAGAGGACACCTGACGCGGAGGCCATCTCATTGGATGGGATTGACACCACTTATGCATGGAGGGTTGAGGCTGAGAGGCCTATCATGGAATCGACCCTTGATTGGTTAGAGGAGGAGATAGTGGAGGGGGTAGTAGCTGTAGAGGAAGAGGAGGAGCAAGAGGAGGAGGAGGTGACACCACTTACCATGGTCACCAGTAGAGGATGTGGTTGACCTCCTTTACCTCCTAATTCTTCAACTTCTAGAGCACAACAATTTCCACTGCATGTAATGACCCATCTCGAGTTATAGGGAGTATAGGAATATTAGAATGCATATGATAACTACATATGCATGCATTGCAATAGTATATATACTAACCTATTATAAAAAAATCAAATTTGTCAAGTAAAGGGCAGTTGAATTAATTATCGAAAATTCTAAGTGAATACCTAACTCAAAATATATATGTTACTTAATGCATGTACCACTATCATAATATATATAACTATACAACATAAAGGATAAAGGCAATGTGTTATACAAATAGCAAGGGAAGTACAAATAATTATAATATATATAAATTATTGTATAGTTTAAAAAGAGGAAAATTACGGGAGATAGCTCTGGGTGGATTAGAAAATTTCGAGCGAATAGGTCTAGCGATTGGTAACCTAGTCTAACTTGTCGGCTCTTCTCGCAGCCGCCTCTGGCATGCCTAGACCCGACCAAGCTGCGCCCTGGCCCCAATGGCAGAGCCAACCTCAAACCTTGGCACCCTCTCATACAAGAATATGGTCACTGGTTGGCCTCTTGAACAAGAATATTTCTTCACTAAGCTAGCCTCCAGCGCCGCGTTTCGCCCGCTGGGAGGAAACTCTGAAAATAAAGAAACCGACCACTCTCAGAAAAAGGAATGATCTCAGAGAAATAGAGAAACAGAGAAAGGGAAAATGAAAGAAACACTCTCAGCAAAGGGAACGACCTCGGTTAGCCCATCCTACATAGACACAAACACAAGAAGGAATTTGGAGCAGCAGCAAGAACAGAGGAAAAAACAAAGAATAATTGCAACCCAATAGCCTAGAAAATTGCGGAACTGGGGATCTAGGACTCAAGAGTTGCAGTCTACAGATACTACATGCAAGAGCATGCAATCATATGCAATTTTATGGGCACTTGGCCAACTGAAAAAGCCTTGAACTAGTGGATACAAAGCAAATAGACACCCAAGGGGGAGATAAGACTCCAACTAGGTTCTAAAGGTTTCTTCACAGTAATCTTTGACCTCCTAGAAGACAAATACAAAATTTTTGAAGGAGGTCCTTATTTCCTCAACTCAGCAGGCCTATACATGAGATTTTGGAAGGACAACTTCACTCCAGAGAAGGAGGACTTCACAAGAGTTCTAGTTTGGGTGCGCCTCTACTCATTACCCACTGATTACTGGGCTCCTTCGGTTTTAAAAGGTGTAGGAGATCAGTTGAGCAAGTGCATTAAGATGTCTGAAGGAACTAGAAATGGACACTACATTTCCTACGCCAAAATATGCGTGTACATAGATGTCTTTGGAGCCCTCCCAGATGCAATAAAATTAATATCCAAGGATGAAGTTTGGTTACAAAGCATAGACTATGAACACATTCCCTTTAGGTGCAGGAAGTTCCATGAGCACGATCACCTATTCAAAGACTGTCCTCTAAACAAAGCCCCTCAAGTCTCTGATCACGCAAATAAAAAAAGAAGTGAAGGCTACATCAAAGTCAACTCCATAAACAAGAACAACAGGGAAAAGACTATCCCCAAAAAGTATCAGCCTAATGAGGCAAGTCAAAACCCTTTTGATGCCTTGAACATCACACATGAACAATTGGGCCCAAACTATCTTACAGGAGATGAAGTAGGAGAGGAGGGGCACATCCAAGCAGACAGAGAACAAGAGGATAGGGAGGAAGATAACAAAAAAAGAGAAAAAGAGCACTCACAAGAGGACACCGAAATGGAGCAAATAACGATCGAGGAAACACCAGAGGAGAGTGCCATAGAAGAATCATTGGAGGGGGTAGCCCTGGAAACCATCACTAAGGAATGGAAGCTAAATGGAATAAACGCTATACCAGAACACCAATTACAAAAAATTGAAGGAGCGTACCTCCTCCAAGATCTAAAACTCAAGGCTCTCCACCCCTCACAAGATAGCAACGTATCAAAAGGTATCTTGGCAAACATTCTAGTAGATGGATTTAACCTTAAAGGTCCAACTCGAAAAAGAGGATGAAAGACAACCAGTCAGCTCCTCCAAGAACTGGGTGCCAAGCTCATCAATGAAGGAAAGGTAAAATCATTGGCCCTAAACACCTCTCCTTATTTATGAATTGCATTTCTGGAATATAAGAGCACTAAATAGTCCTGGGAAGAAACGAATCCTGAAAAACAGAATCCTGTCTGACAATCTTGATATCCATCTAATTCAAGAAACCAAACTTAAGTCGATTCACCCTTCTCTCCTGCAAAACACCTGCTTCAAGCCTTAAGTTGGCTATGGTTCTGCGGAAGGGATCATGACATTATGGAAAAACTCGAAGTTCAACCTCATCTCCTCTATTGCAACGCATCACTCCATTACCACTGTCCTAAGAATCACTGGCCCCAAGGATAGTATCTGCATAACCAATGTCTATGCCCCCCACAAGGTGATTTCAACATGATAACTAATCTAGCAGAGAAGAAGGGAGGAATCTGGAAGCTAGACAGGGACTCAGAGGCTTTCCTCCCAACAATAGAAAGCCTCAATCTCATCGACATCACCACCAACAATGGAATTTTCACATGGAATAACTGAAGATGAGGGGGACGACAAATAGTCACCAGGCTAGACCATTTCCTCCTATCAGAAGAAACATATCTTACCTCTTGGGAAATGGAAGCCCGTATCCTCCCTCAAGCAGGCCCTGATCACTGGCCCATCTCTCTCAAGATACAGATCTCCACAGGTCCAAAAAACAATCCTTTTAGATTCAAGGCCTTTTGGTTGGATCATCTGGATTTCTTGGACAAAATGATGCAATGGTGGACTAATCCACCCACCAAAATAGGGAACAAAATGTACACCTTCCAACAAAAACTAAAACACATTAAAGAGGAAATCTAAAAGTGGAACAAAGAATCATTCGGCAATATCGTCACGGAAAAAAATAATCTGGAACTTAAGTTGGATCTTCTCTAGCAACACATCATTGAAGAAGGGTACACAGACAACACCAAGCAAGAGGAACAAAAATTACAACAAAGTTGGGAGGAAAGGGCCATCTAGGAAGAGAGGTTATGGCATCAAAAATCCATAATCAACTGGATGAAATGTGGGGAAAAGAATACGACATTTTTCCACAAATCAATGATACAACACAGAAGGAACAACATAATTCTGGCTCTAAAGAATAGAGAGGGACAACTCATTCACTCTCTGGAGGAGATGGAAGTAGAGCTCGCTCATTACTTTAGTTCTCTTCTCAAGGAGCCAAGGAATGACCACAATGAGGATATTAAAAAAATTACCAAACACATTCCCAAGATCCTCATAGAAGAGCATAACAAAATGCTCTTAAGAAAAGTCTCTGTCCAGGAAGTGGAGGATTTTGTCATGGGGATGCCTAACGATAAAGCCCCTGGTCTGGATGGATTTACCGTAGACTTTTAAAAGCATGCTGGCCTATCCTCAAAAATGAGGTCCATGCCCTTGTTGAAGAATCCCGCATTCAAAAATTTGTCCTAAAAGCCCCCAACTCCACGTTCCTCACTCTGATTCCCAAGCGCATCTCTGTTGACTCCCCAGACAAGTTTCGGTCCATAGCTCTATGCAATGTCATTTACAAAATTATCTCGAAAGTCCTATCCAATCGTTTCAAATTGATCTTTCCTTTTCTTATCTCTCATCATCAATCAGGATATGTGGAAGGTAAGAAAATCATGGACAACATCATCCTCTCTCATGAATTTATCCACTCTTTCAACTCGCAAAAGAAACCTGGCATGATGATTCAATTAGACATATCTAAAGCCTTTGACAAGATAAGTTGGGAGTATATGAGATAAGTTCTAGCTGCTTTTGGATTCCACAAAGACGATATCAAATGGATCATGGCAATGATGTCGGGCGCATTCTGCTCCATCCTCTTGAATGGCTCCCCCTCGACTCCCTCCATCCCACCAGGGGTATCAGGCAAGGGGATCCTATTTTTCCCTTTCTCTTTGTCATCATGGTTGAAGGGCTTAGCCGCTCTGTATCTGCTGCCTTGCAAGCCAATAAGATTTCTAGTCTCCAGCCTCATGCCTCAGCTCCTCCCTCCACACCAACAATTCATGGATGAAACCCTACTCATGGGGCTCCCGACTGTTAGAGAAGCTTCCTCTTTCAAGATCATTTTGTCTGACTTTTTAGCAGCTTTTGGAACCTCCATCAATCCAGAAAAATCCAAGTTGTTCTTCTTTAACACCCCTCTCCCTATACGTAGGAACATTGCTAGACTCCTCGACTTCCCCATTAGCTCTCTCGCCTCCAATTATTTAGGGGTCCCCTTGAGTGATAGGCCTCTGGCCGAGTCTACTTGGGAAGCTCTGATCAATAAACTCGAGAAAAGGTTAGCCAATTGGACCTTTAAATCGCTCAACCTGGCTGGTCGTCTTGTCCTAGTAAAATTTGTTGTACAGGTGATCGTGCTCTACCTATACTTGGCTTTGGTTGCCCTAAAAGTGATCTCCAATAAGATCAGAAACTTGCAAAAGAACTTCTTATGGAGAGGAGCTGAAAAAAAGTAGAAATGAGCTCTTGTTGCCTGGGAAAAAATATGTAGGCCTAAAAAAGACGATGGCCTTGGTCTTAGGGATATTGAGCTCCTAGGGAAGGCTTTGGGAGTCAAAACTCTATGGAGATGGATTGCTAATCCCACCTCCCCTTGGGACACCCTATGGAAAGCTAAGTACACTACTACCCTCTCATAGGAGAAAATCATAAGGCTTAACGAAAGCATCAAAGGTTTAGTTATCTGGAATTAAACGTGGGAGAATCGAGCTATCATTTAAAAACACAATTTCTAGGAGATAGGAAACGGAGACAAGGCATTCTTCTGGGAAGATGCCTGGCAGCAAAGGTCTGAACTCGATCAAGATCAATATCAACAAATTAAGACCGAAATGCAGAACAGAGGCAGGACCAGAGTCAGCCACTACTAGAAACCAAGTGTCGTGGAAGACAATTGGAGAGAATGGTTAGATCAAGAGGATTGGGCTCCCCACATTAATATCCAGGCTTGGTCTGCTCTATCAATTGAACTTCAAAAAAGACAAATCCTTCATGACACCTTAGAGGACAAAATCTGGTAGGGCAAAAACACTGTTGGTCACTTCAATTTAAAAGAATCCTACAGATATATAGCTGAGCATGATCAAATTCAACCAGACCCTAAATGGGGTTCTATCTAGGACTGAAAACCTTGGCCAAAAATTACTATTTTCCTATGGCTTTTCCTGCATAGGAAGACTCTAACCTTGGATAATCTTAGGAAAAAAGGTTTTATTGGTCCCTCCAGGTGCCAGCTTTGTCACCAAGAGGAAGAAACTTCAAACCATCTCTTGAATGATTGTCTTTATTTGAAAAAACTTTGGGATTGGGTTCTATTGATGTTTAACAATTTGGATCAGGACCCCTCCATTCTGATCACCATCTCAAACTGGTGATCTTTCTCTCCTCCCATCCTTTTGGTTAATAGAGCTTGGAATTTAATCCCTGGTTTGGTCTGCTGGGCTCTATGGAAGGAATGTAATGCCAAAATTTTTCAAGGCATCTCTACCTTGCAGGAAATCACATTATCTTATATCAAAAGCGCCATTCGGGAGATAGTCTCTTCCTACTTGCTTCAGAATACCAATGGCCCTCCCAGTAGCTCAGATACGAGAATTTTGGCTTTGTTGGATCTCTGCCAGACTAACGTCCCTGATGTCTCTTCCTCATCCATAAATGATGATCAGAAGAATTTTTGGAGGCCGTTGGAGTTGGGAACCACTAAGCTTAACGATGATGGTGCTGCCAAAGGAAACCCAGGTCAGGCTGGTTTTGGCGGTGTCTTCAAGAATGCGAAAGGTGAAATATTATGGGTTTACGAGGGTAACATCGATTCTGCAACTAACAATGCTGCTGAATTACATGCATTGGAACATGGCATTATCATCATGAGAAGACTAAAGCTCAACCCTCTTATCGTCGAAGGGCATTCCACGTTGGCCTAAATGATCGTAAAAAGCTCCAGCAGGGTATTAAGGTGGCCAAAGTCTCGGATAACTGGCGCCTAAACAAAATCATGCAGAGAATTAAGCAAACAATAGACAACATGGAAGGTCTTCACTTCCAGTCCATTAGAAGAAATGGAAACAAGCTTGTGAACATGTTAGCCAATGAAGGGACAATAGGGACACATTGGCTAAACTCTAGGTCATGGTATGATATAGAAGATAGTGATCTTCGTCAGCACTGCGCAACCATCAATGACAAGAACAACGAAAATACAAAACAATAACTGTTCGCGTACCCTGCGTCACATCAAGTATCATTACAAGTTCTGGGGAAGGATGGTACTGAGGTGCATATGCCTAGATCCGTCCTCAGCTCAATAGTTGGGTTGGATTTCCCTGCCATGGCCCCTCTCTCCCGCGAGGTTGCCACCAACCAATCCCATCAGCTCTACAAGACTCCCTCTCCACCTCCACACCCCTATACTTCTCACGCTTCCCCTTTCCCCCCTCCTCTCTACTCATTGTCCCCCATAGTCATCCTTCTGCTATTTATTTCCCCATTACCCCTCTCCTTCCCGTCATTCTCATCATTCCCTTTGTGCGATTGCCCCCTTGTTATTCCCCTGTTCTTTGGTTGTGCGGGCTCTCCAGTCCCTCTGTCTTCCTCATTGCCCTGAAGCACAGCTCCAACGCGACCTCTAGTCAGGGATGTGGGGGTGGTAGAGTTGTGTTCGCTGGCAATCTCTAGGTTTGCCCCCCACCACTTGTGCTGAGACCTCCGCGAGGCATGCAACTTTGAACTTCGCAGCAATAGTAAAGCCTGAAACCCAAGAGCGCATAGCCAACCTTGAAGATCAAGCCAACGTTCTTCGTAGGGTAGTCTTTTTGGAGGATATTGATGCGGACTTTGCTTGGATCCCTAACCCAGCTCTCACTAGAGTGTGCAAGAATCTCTATGTGCGCACAATAGAAACCTGGTTGCAAATGAAAACCGTCATGGGTCTCACCATCCAGCAATAGGAGGAGCGTTCAAAGGTTGTTGAGAGCAAAATAGATAGTTTCACAGAAAAGTTTGTGATCTTTGTGGAGGCTATCCACCATTGTCACTTCATTACCTGGGACTCTCCACAGTATACCATGATCTGGAAGAAATCCTCGACGAAATCCCACTCAGTCGTTGATGGGTCTCTTAGCATTAAGAAAGCAAATGTTGGCGCCTCCTCCAGTCGACTACACACTACTGTGCCGTAGGAGGGGAGTACTCAGGAAACACCCATTAATCTGGATGATGACCCCGCCTCCAACAATCTAGAATGAGTGCTGCTCATTCTCTTTTGTCTTGCCTCTACCACGGACCTCAGACTACTATAGACCGTGTAGTCTCGAAAATAAAGATCCTCGGCTTTGCCTATTTAGTAACGCCTCAGTCCATCATTCTCCTTTGAGTCTGTTGTAAAAAGGGTTCCTAAAAGCATTTTGGTTACTTACCTCTTTATACATAACCTAATTTTGGCAAGGTTGCATGGTAGTATCAACAATTCTAAAGCTAGAACAGACAATTGCGTTGGTCATTGTGTCGAGCTCTCGTCCTAGCATAACCCAAACTATGTAATTACTCTTTTATTACAGTGATAAATTTTATCTTATTCACAAAAAAATTTATAATATATAATAATTATTATACAAATAAAGTGGGAAGTGATAATATACATATATCATACAAACTAAAAAGAATTATAACATATGTATACAATAAAAAGGCGTTGACGTAAACAAATCACCAAAATATCAACAAATAATGGATTATAATAGTTCAAGCTAATCCCTAGAATATGTGTAAGTACCTCTATGTTCCTAGCTATCATTGCTAAAGCCATGTCTACGAATATCAGAGGCAGGGGGATTAGTGTCTGCCTCAGAGAACCTTAAAATTCCATTGCACAGCAATGGCAAAGGGGTGGCCTCACCGTTATAAGAGAAGGGAATGGGATGAAGAAGGGGGAAGGAATTTGGGTTTTACATACAGGAATTTTAGACAGAATTTCAAATAGGGAATTTGAGCTCAATTATTCTTGAAGTTTTGAGCACGGGGGCCAAAGTGCTTCCACTATGAATTACTTTGGAGATGGGTATTGAGATTGTGCCTAGTATGGCAGGGATGTTTTGGTCATTTTGGTAACGGAAGCAAAGTTGATGCTACAACAACTCGGGATCGAATTCAAACATGAAATCTAGGTAGGTATCTGTGAATCTAATTGATTAATCCTTGCTTAAAATGCAATTGTTAAATGATTTAATTTTGGTTAGGTCATTAAATTTTGGTATAAAACAAAATTGGGTTTTACACTGCCAACCCAGGGCCTTCTTCGGCTAGAGGGAAATATGTTATATTGTTTTGCAAGAGGGGTAGAGGAAATCAATAGTACTAGTTACTTGGTTCATTTCATTGTATATAATACTATGACTCATGATATGAGATACATTATTATATTTTTTGTTGACATTTTGATGCCGAGTCAGGACTCAGGACTCAATATTTAGGATATGAATCACTGTTATGTGTGATGTAGCACTGGACATATTACACATCTTATATATTAGTTCTCTTCTCATATTTATGTGTCAATTTTTTTTTTTTGTTATGTTGTGGATGCTTTAGGTATTAAAAAAATTGAAAAAAATAATTATTTTCTATTTTTTGTTGACACCTAATCATTGGGATTGGGTGAATATTTGTAAATAATGTAAATAGTAAATAATGGAGAATAGGAATGTGAAGAGACACTGGGAGGTGAAGCCCAAGAGTCTCTCACTCCTTGTATATATCCATGAGCAATCTTAATGAAGAAGCATAATTCATTTGAGGAGTTACCTCTTGGCTTGACATGGTATCAGAGCCAACACCATTTTTGGCATCCTTTTCTACCCTTGTAACTCCCTTCTGCCATTTTTTGCAGTCTATCCTCTGCCTCTTTCATTTGATAGAAAATTTGTCCTGCCATGCATAATCTCTACATGAACGCTGTGAAGGATTAAATGTTGGTGCATTGAAGCCTAAGGTGTTGTTTAGTATATCTATTGATATGCGTTCTATTATTATTCAAATGTTGTTGCGGTTTGGTTTGTTGTAGATTTGTTGTGTGTTGGTATGCATTCCTCTAGTTAACTCCTCCCCCATATACGTTATATGGACACTGTCCACATAGTCATCAGTTGTGTTTGCTGCCTCCTCATATATAACTGTTGACCATCACAAACCACTGTGTTGCGTATTCATGTACCACCCACCATTCATATATTAGAACTCTAGTTTTGTTGCCAGAACTGCCAGACTTGCCATACCATAGTCCCGCACACCGGTTTCTCCACAGGTTGATACCACCATCTTTGCATACTATGCTCCCATTCCCAAGTTTATAACTATGACTTTCCATTGCGTATCCGACATCGCTTGGTGGTCATATGATTATATATTATATAATTATATAATATAATATAACGTGCATTAATATATCCCCTCCCACGTTGTGTTAAAATATATCCCCTGCCACGTTGCGTTATTACCTCCTCCCCCTGTTAATACCTCACCGCACCATTTATATCTCTTGGTCAACATACCTCCATTGTCTATTTTATAACACATATGAACATCTGCATTGTTTTGTGCTACGTTTAATACCACTGCTCATCTCCCCATACTCCATACACCCTGCTCCCATTATACGCTGTCCATATATCACCCTCTCTCTATATGCACCCTATCCATATACCACCTCCCCCAAATATACCTCTGCTATATATATCAAAATTGTATTTTTACCACTAGAGGTGATTTTTTTATATATTGCAGCAAATTACATTTTTACACAATACACATTTTAAATGCATTCATTGATCTCTATAGTTGGAGTAGTTCTCTCTAGGAAAGAGAACTATCCATAATGGAAGATAAAACACACTCTCATTTTAAATAAGTTTTGGAAAGGAGTTTGTGTAGGAGAAGGAGATAATGAACCTGCAAAGCCCACCTCAGATAAGGAGTTCACCATTTGGGAAAACAAGAAGAACAAGGCCTATGCCTTGATTATAACATCTGTAAATGAAGAGGTGATTTGCCATATTTCACCATTTTCAAATGCTTTGGAAGCCTTACAGAAGTTGAAGGAACTCTATGACACACACTTTGAACTTGAAGTTGTCTAATTGATGATTAGATTCATAAATTGTTCAGTGTTGAATTGAAAAATGATGATCCTCTTGCTTTAGCATTAGAAGTAAGATCTATTATGCATGATATCAAAGGCATTGATGTTCAACTAGACATTCCTCTTATAGCTTTTGTTAAGGCACTTTATCCCACTTATTCAAATTATCTTGAGCCATTGTAAGCAAATGGAAACTTCAAAGATATTACTTTTGACTCCCTTGTGAAGAAATTTGTTGAGAGAGAGAAAGCTTTTGGGAAGAAGACAAATCCTCGGTATTTTGAAGAAATTGTGTGTCTTGCACATAGAGAGAAGAATCATGCTCAAGATTCTTTTAGAGGAAGAGGTGGTCGAAGAGGAAGAGGAAGAAGAAAGTTTAGAGGCGGGGGGGGCAAACACTCTCAAATTGAAAAGTCTGATCTTCATTGCATATGTCGCAATAGAGATGGACATGATGCATTTACATGTAAGTTGCCTTGGGATTGAATGGAGCAAGAAAGAAATCAAGCCCAAGGTAAAACCAATGACAAAGAAAAAGGTAAATCACTTGAATTCGCTCATTATGTTATGGCACATTGTAATATTGGAGTAACTGAAGACTTGTTTAATGCTTCACTTGTTTCTTAGAAAAATGTTTGGTTGCTTGATTCAAGGGCAACTTGCCACATGACTTTTAGAATAGATTTTTTTGAAGAATTTACTGACAATGTTGATGGAGCAGTATACTTTGCAGACAAATCAAAACTCAAGCCATTGTAGCATATGATGGTGTTCTAGTCTCGACAGTTGTCAGAGAGTCTAAGAAACACTAGGGCTCCATAACCTAGAAAAGGTTTAAGGAAAATCCACCTATAAATCCCTTAATTAAGTAATTAACCAGTAATTAAAATTTTCCTATGTCTAACTTAGGGAAAATAATTAATCAACAACAATTAATTGAGGAAGGTGATTTTTTTCTAGAAACTCACACGGATTGACTAAGAAATAATGTCATTGATTAACTAAGTTTTAATCTTGGTCATTGGAGTCCCAACTGGAGATTATAAGAAGAAATCGATGGTGAGGTACATGGAGGTACATGGAGTAATTTGGCCTCTAATCCCTGCCAAGTGTTGTTTTAGCCTATTAATGCCCCCAGGACCTTAATCTTTCTATGGAAAAATTTGCAATGCATTTGACTATCAACCATTTGAACCTATGCCCAAGCAACATCTTTCACTCTAGGCGCCATCTTTTGACTTTGAAATAAAAGCAAAAAATCTGAAAATGAAAAAAAAACATTGATTCAATGTTCATTTGTTTCACAAAAACACTCTTTTCAATTTCCAGATTTGCACATAAAATTTAATAAGCAAAAACAATTTTTTACAAGTGAAAAAAAATACCTCCAGGCACAAAATGCCTCCTCAAGGTTGCTCCAAGAAACCAACTCTTCAATGGAAAATGCTGCTCCAAATGGCTGCCCAAGAAGCTCCTCACTCTAGCTACAATGCTTGCCCAAGACTCCTCACTGCTGCTCCAAAAGCAAACTCAAAAACTCCTCACAAACTCTTACTGAAATTCTCACTCAAATGCATGAGATGGCTGCGAGGAAATGAGAGGGGTTGGGTGGGTTAAATAGGGTTTAAGAGAGGGGAATGGACCCCAAAGACAAAATAGACAAACTAAAAACTGGTTTGGAGTTCCCCAAAAGAATGTTTTAAAAAATTTGCATTTTTTTGTGGTTATAGGGCCATTGTTTCCAACCTGACTGAGTTAATACGGACTTGGTCGAGTCGGCAAAGTTGTTAGACAACTCGACTGACTCGGTATTAACCCGGTTGGTGGAACTGTTTCCTAAGCGGAGTCACAAATGGGGGGTCTGGCTCGGACCAACTCGGCCGAGTCAGTTCCGAGCCGATCGTTTTTGAAAACATTGGTTTTGGGTTGATTTTGACCCTCTCTTGATGCCGTTCTATTCTTTTGTTGACCGAGCTGATTTCAGGTTGATTTGGGGCAACTTTGACCACCGTTAACTTTTTAGTTAGGGCTGCATTGACTGCTGATTTGGCAGATCTGTTTTGGGTTTGTACTTACGATATTTGTACTCTCTCTCTACTGAATTATTGAAGAATAATAAGAAGATTTGATCAAAGGGTTTCCCCACATTGGGGTTCGTCCTTGGCATTCGCCACATCTTGTGTCCTCTTGTCTTTGCTTGTCTTCTGCATATGATTTTATGTTCTATCTGCATTTACTGTCAATGTTTATAAGTTAATGTGATTGCTACTGGATATAATTGGAAATTGTCATTGGGCTACTAAAGAAACATTGAAGTAAATTGTGCCATACCATTGCTATCTAAAATTAACACTTGGGCAACCCTCTAAGAGGCTCTAACCTCATTGTAATACTGTAATAATAAAAATTTCTGCTTTTGTTGTGGGAGCGTGGGTTTACCCATGGCCTCCTATTTCTCCATTTAGGGAGAAAGGTTTGTGGGTGGATTGGTTGTTTCCATTTCCTTTCTTTCATTTTTCACACATGCATGCTCTAATTGGGAAGTAATACAAATCACATTTTTTTTTAAAGTTTGCTACGTGCTTTAAGCTTGCACCATTTATCATTGTTGCTACAAGTTTCAAGTTCACATTTCCATTTGCAAAGCAATTTACTGTTACTTTATGCAATCACCTCTATTATTCTTCACAAACTTGGATACATTTACCTTGACATTTGTCTAAATAATTCATGCTTTATTGTTATGCAATATTTCCATTTTGAGTATATTGAAGCATTGTGTATTGGACAAGTCTGTTTTCCAAAGCAACTATGTACTTTCATGTCAAGCTAATCTTCTTTTCTTAAGTTTAAAGTTCTTTTGCAAAGCTATTGTGGACATCAACTTTATCTCAATTTATTTTCAAAGCATTTGCAATTTACATTGAGAAATTTTACATGCATTTCAAGCTTCGTTTGCTTTAGTTTGTTATTGGTTCATCATCTATCTTTAGCAACTCACAATTTTTCATGAAGCTTATGCATCTTGTGTTTACTTGAGATACAGTTGATCACATGGAGCATATTTAATTGAAGCAATTTCTATCTTTTACATAGCACTTACAATCTCATTTGCATATCATATTAGGCGTTCTACTTTAGTTGCATTTTAAACAAATTAACCTCCAAGCATAAGCTTGGTTGATAGAAATCATAGGAAAAATGCTTTCTTGGGAAGTTCTTCTAGTTGGTATGAAGTAAGGTAAAGGCGTGTGACCCTGCAGCTATGAAGGTGGTTTGTTCCTTTGTAGGAACGAAGACACATGTTGGATAGTAAGACTTAGCGAAAGGGTACCATTAATGACACCACCATGTCCTCGGCCCCTCTTTCTTACAGTCACCTGAATTTTTACCCTTTGGTAAGAGCTCAAGAGGAAGATCTCTCACTTAAATTAGACATTTAGATTAAAAATAACCAAGATAATTGCATCCAATTTTAGGTTAGGTGCATTTCATATTAACACATCTCATTGCTTTACTTGCAAATAATCATTACACTTGTCATTTATGAATGTGTTGAGTTGGATACTTTGGGCGAGTATTATTTCATTGTGTAAGTAGAATTTTAATTGGTTTCTTTTGCAAGATATTCTTTCCTTGTATGCTTTGGATTAATAAGTGAGCATATATTTTGAAAGTACTTTAGTATCTTGCATTGATTTTGCTAACATCTTTTGTTTCATTTCCAGGATTATTTGTGTTTCAATCTGAAGCACCTTATTTTATTTTGAGCAAGTATCATTCATTTTGAGCAATATTTTGAAGGCATTGGTTTTGCATATGCTTATTATTATCCCATGTGTTAATGTTTATTGAAGTTGATTTTAGCTCATACTGCTCATATTATATTTGCTTGTAATCTAAAAAAAAGAAATCCATTTCACTCTAACATTTCCTAGAAACATAACATCTTATAACTTAGTTTTCCATTTAGGGACCAGCCCCCTTATCTAACCTAGGAGATAGCTTAAACGAAGAGTCAAGAATAGGTGACAACCCCTTCTCTTAGTTCATGCTACAAACCACACCTTGTGGGGTTAAAAACTTTTCTCAGTAATGGGTAGGTGTAGGCGGCAAGCAATAACACTGCCCATGCCTTATTCGTTGTTCCTTTGACTGGAATAGTCCTTTTGACATTTCCCCATGCTTTTTGGGAAGGGTGTGTTCCGGATCAAAGGAAAGTATGTCTTATGTAAATTCTTGGGGAATGTTTCATTCACTGTTATTCATGGCTCACTTTTCCGTTCTCCCATTGGATTTTTTCTCTTTTTTATGAGCCTGTGTGAAATAGTGGCTGTTATGCCTGCAAATAGAAAAAGAATCTCATGAGATTATGGAAGGTAAGAGCTTGTGGAAGTTGGACACTTGCTGTTGAGAACATGATAGGAAATGAGATTGTTTTGAGGGAGTAACCATGGCTAGAGTGTGCTCAATGGATGAGAAAACACCATTAAACATGCAATTTTGTTATTGCTGCATATGGACAGATCGAGCCAAGTATTTATCCTTCAGGGTATTACCAGAAGGAAACCAACAACTTGGACTCCTCCCACATGCACTAAAGTTCCAGAAGGGAGGAAGACCCTAAGGGACTATTGAGCAGTGAAAGGAAATATTTTCCTTGTTTTATGTAGGGCAATGGAAAGGAGTTCAATGGCTGATTGATGGTAGGATGAGGTCCTGGAGCACTATGTACTATGTAGTGAGCAGATTAGCCACGGCATGAGACTAATGGATTTCCCTGAGTGAGATTGTAGTCCCATAGGAGATTCCTTTGCCTTGGTGATATCATGGTGTGGTTTGAGGGTGGAATCCATAACTGATTCCTATGGTTGGGTGGTGGATTGCTCCTTAGCAATTGGTTTGGTGAACCTCACTTGATTACAGATAAGTGTTCATATTTTTCCTTGCTGGAATTCTTTTGGTATTTAATCATTGTCTAATTCCAAGTTCAACTATTAGTGAATGAATTATGTATATGCAATGTTATTTTGGTGATATTTTATATTTCAAATGAATTTGGGACCATATCCCCATTAGAGGTAGAATTCAGCCTTTCTATTGGTTAATAGAATAAGGGATTTTGTATGGCATGCCCGAATGGCCAATGGGGGTGTCTGGGTATGTCACATGTCAATTTCTGATGATTTTTGGGTGACAAATTCATGGAGGTGTCTAGCTTTCTGTTAGAAATCACACCCAGAAATTAACCTACAGTTCAGAAATTTCTTGTAAGAATTTTGTCAAACACTTTGTCTACATACAGGTAACTATTCTAATAAAATTACACAGAAATCTTGCATACTACTCAGCGAAATACAGGTGTGATTTTTATAAACAACATAGAAGAGAAATTTGAACTTGAAATCTGCAAATTGTAACCAGCAAACTCATCAGCAAAACTCAGAAATTTGGACAAACAGTCATTGGAAAAACCCTAAAGGAAAAGCCAATGCAAGAGGGAGATTTTATTATTCTTAGAGGTCTCAGAAAATTCTTTTCAGCATAGAAATTAAACAGAATTAACAACTTATCTCAACCGATTTGCAGCCCCTTTTTCTTGAAATTTGTGCCACATAATCTCCTTGAATTCTGTGCCAAACTCTGCATAGAATTATGTATAACAGTACGGTCTGTTACAGAAATAATTACAGCTGCTCATTAAATTTCCTGCCTAGAAAGTAGCTCAATTCTACCTCAAAAAGTGTGTCAACCCACTCAGAAATCTGCCTCAATTTCTGTGCATAAACAACAGACTAAATTGACAGTATGCCCTGCAATAAATGTGCTGTGTGGTGCTGCTGTACTTTTTCTTCAGGCTGGTACCTCTTCTTTGATTTGCATGCCACTTTTCTTTCCTGGAAAATAATGCGCGGCTGCCTTGGCAAGCATGCCTTTTGTTGTCTTCACCTTCTCAACTCAATCGCTCCTCTTTGCCTCTTGTGTCTCTAACACCAAATGAAGAATGATCTCTCCTTGGGAATCATGTCACTTAAAAGGCCAAATGGGTGCGTCTCTTGACTTTCCAACTAGCCTCCAATATCAAAGGCTGAGATTTGATCTTAGACTCTCACGATCCAATGGCTGTGTTTTAAGCTTTCATTGACTTCACTTAAAGTGCACTTTATCTCATAACTTTATATTTCATAAAGTTCCTTTTTTCCCAAGTCACTTTAGGATATTCTCCCACATGCTAGCCTCAAGCCAATGTGGAATACACTTATCCTAGCTAACTTTAACACTTCATGCATCGTTATGGGCTATTTTCAAGGCATACCAGTACTAATTTTTGGGCAGATCAGTGCCATCTTAGAGAGGATACCAAGCCTATGCTTGAGGACACGTAGGGTGTGTTTGTGAGAGATATATCGTCTTATCATCAGGATAGCAGCATTGATTTTGAGACTAAACTGCTGTTCTGTTTTGTGGAAAATATGTTGTTCTTTAATTTATTTTATGGTGTTATTCACTAAAACTTTTAGAGAAGAAATCACCTACTTTAAAAAAGTATTGTGGATATTTTTAGAAAAGCATAATTTGTGATTTTTGGAGGGGTTGAATCAGTGACAATGGCGCTTTCACTGATATATTCATTTGGAACCCGGAAATTTTGAGTGATAAACAGGGGCATGTAGAAAGTTGCTAAGATATATTATATGTGAATTTTAGAAGAGTATGTTTTCTGTTTGCATAAAATAAATCTTAATAACCCGGAAAAGTTTTTGTATTCATCTCAAAATATTATGACTTTTTAAACCCACTGCTTATTTGAGATTTTTAATTTACCGATCCTTATCAATTATTCAAAATTTTTTCTCATGGGTTTGTTTTCCTGACTGCAGACTATTTCATGTTTGACATATTTACTTGGGAGCTTTGCTGATTCTATCCGACCATATGAAGAGATTATATCAAAGAGCATAGTAAATCTGCTTGTTACTTGTCCGGATTCAGTTTTGATTCGCAAGGTATAGTAATATATGAATTTTCATATTCTCTTTTAGGAAATTGAAAACTTTTAATTTGGATATACTGAGGTGTTGCAGTCTCAAAATGTGCATTGTCCTTTATGACCATTTTGGGTTCATTCAGAGAAATGAGGAGAAAGTTAAATCTTTTTTCTGTCTTGACACTTAACTAAACATGTTGGCTGATGTACAGGAGTTACTTTGTGACGCATTGCAAGTTCTTAAAAGAGATTTTGGGCGAGGATATTTCCCACTGATTGATACCTTATTGGAGGAGAGGTATTTTCATCTTCCTCTATGATTGTTATATATAGCATACCGGCATAAACATTATGTTAAGTTATGGTATGTTCTATGCTTAGAGCAATTTACTTTTCTTATTATTATTTATAGATTAGCAATCACATGTGCATAAGTAAAGTGCAGATAGAACATTAAACGATCAATAGAAAACAAGCCAAGACAAGAGACACAATGTGTGGTGGCTAGCCAGGGACAAACCCCACAATGTGTGGGGAAACCCTTTGATCAAATCTTCTTTTATCTTCAATAATTCAGCGGAGAGAAATAGTACAATAAACTGATTTATATCAGTAGTAGAAAACCCTAGATCAGCAGCATCAACATTAGTGGTTTCATCATCAAAACTAGGGCAGTCGATATCTCGCAAACTGACCGTCGGATCGACTTGATTCCACAACCACAAGTTGCGGCCTTCAGAGGAGGTTCAGATGAACCTACAATGCAGTTCATAAAAGGAGGTTTGATGGTCCACGCTGGTCAAAGTTTGGATCTGCAGTTGCAGCGTCAGTTTCAGCAGCTTCCTTCAAACTAGGGCAGTCGATATCTCGCAAACTGAATGTCGGATCGGCTTGATTCCACCACCACAAGTTGCGGCCTTCAGAGGAGGTCCAAATGAACCTACAACGCAGTTCATAAAAGGAGGTTTGATGGTCCACGCTGGTCAAAGTTTGGATCTGCAGTTGCAGCTTCAGTTTCAGCAGCTTCCTTCAAACTAGGGCAGTCGATATCTCGCAAACCGACTATCGGATCGGCTTGATTCCACCACCAAAAGTTGTGGCCTTTAGAGGAGGTCCAGATGGGCCTACAACGCAATTCAAAAGAGGAGGTTTGATGGTCCACGCTGGTCAAAGTTTGGATCTGTAGTTGCAGCTTCAGTTTCAGCAACTTCCTTCCACATGTGTGAGAGAGAGACTCTTTTCTGCGCAATAGAGAAGAGCCTCTTTTCTACGCAGGAGAGAGAGAGAGAGATGTGATGAAATGAGTAAGTGAAAATGAGGAAAAGTCCTCCTGTATTTATACACAACTATTGATGTTTGAATAGATGCGATGTTGGGCTTCTGAGCCTACATGAGTTGTAGGTTGGCTTGATAATAATTCCATAAAATAAATTCATATCTCCATGAATACTTATCGGAATTGGATGATATTTAGATCAGTCCTACACCTCTCGACGAGAGAAATCTAATGAACATATTATCAGCCATGAATAAGATGAGCCACATGAAGTTTGGCCCTAGTTGCCTATTTTAACACTCCCTCTCAACTAGGGAGAACTTTATCTGCAATCTGTCTGTCAATCGCTATTGTTCATCCATCAAATGCATTGCCCTGTACAACCTAACCCTTGCTCTGCTTTACTCTATTCTACCTGTTCTGCTTTATCTTGTTTTGCCCTGTACTGATCTGTACGACTCTGCTCTGTTCTGCTTTGCTTTTATCCGAATTATGAAGAAGAAGAAATGATCAAGGATGTATCATACTGACTCAAAGTCAGTCTCAGAGTATGTACCACTAGTCCCAAACCAAACTCAACCAACCCGAAGTTAGCATCATAGTGAGTACAACTCCTACCACTGGTCCTAGACCAGTCTCAACCAACCCGAAGTCAGCGTCATAGTGAGTACAACTCCTACCACTTGTCCCAGACTAGTATCATCCTCCACTGACTCAAAGTCAGTCTCAGAGGTGCATACCACTAGTCCCAGACCAGTCTCAACCGACTCGAAGTCAGCGTCATAGTAGGTACCACTCCTACCACTGGTCCCAGACTAGTATTGCAGGTTCAAAGAGTGTACCACTGGTCCCAGACCAATCTCAACTGACCCGAAGTCAACCTCATGGTATGTACCACTTTCACTGGTCCTAGACCAGTCCTGCACTAACACAAAGTCAGTCTTGGAGTATGTACCATTGGTCCCAGACCATTCTCAATTGACCCGAAGTCAGCGTCATAGTGGGTACAACTCCTACCACTAGTCCCAAACTAGTATCATTGATCCAAGATCAATGAAGGTCATCCTAGTGTAGGGAGTACGATAGATACAACAATGCATTCATCGGTACTACTATGGTCCCTAACTTCATTTCCTTGTTCATTGATCAGATGAGAGGTACTTTGCATAAGTCCCAGACTACATGGGTAGGATGCTTCAACATGAGAACTTAATCAATCCTTTCCTCAGGAGAACTAATCATCCTGCTACACAAACGCCATGGAGAACACATCATCTAGGCCTCACAGGAGAACTAATCATCCCGCTACATAATCGTCATGGAGAACACATCATCTAGACCTCACAGGAGAACCAATCATCCTGCTACATAGTCGTCATGGAGAACACATCATCTAGACCTCATAGGAGAACCAATCATCCTGCTACATAGTGGCCACGGGGTCTACATGTACACCACTAGGGGATGGTGAATCACCCTGTGGTCATATGTCGCTCCAAGAAATACCTCGCACCCCCCAGAGCTCCTAGAGTTCAATGCATCATACAGGACCCTCATCGGAGGGTCTTTGAACAATACCAAGTTGTTCTCATAAAGTCAGGAATTTGACTTTTCCTAGGGGCTTTGTTAGAATGTCGGCGACTTGTTCATCTGTATCGATATGTTGGAGCCTTATAGCTCCCTGCTGCAGCATATCTCAAATATAGTGATACCTGATATTGATATGCTTGAAGCGACCATGAAATACGGGATTCTTTGACAAACGAATCCCACTTTGGTTGTCACATAGGATCACGGTGGTATCCAATGTAAATCCAAACTGCTCACTGAAGATCTTTCACAACCAGACTACCTTATAGGAGGCCATGCTAGCAGTGATATGTTCTGCTTCGGCGGTGCTCAAAGCCATCGACTTCTGCGTCTTGCTCATCCAGGATATCGAAGCAGATCCCAAGGAGAAACAACACCCATAAGTGCTCTTACGGTCCTCCACATTACTTGCCCAATCAACATCAATATATACAAGTAGTCTCACATCTTTGGCAGTGTATCTTAACCCATAAGTGATTGTGCCACGAAGATATTTCAACAGATTCTTGGCACCAATACAATGTATGTGATGAGGTTCAACCATATGTTGACTCAATGTCTTGACTGCAAAACATATGTCTGGACGAGAGTTCACCAAGAACATTAATGCTCTGATGAGTTGACGATACTCGGTGGCATTTCGTAAAACAGGTCCAACAACACTACCAATTAACTTCTAAAAGTTAAGATCCTCGAGGTAGTCGCAGGCTTGCAGTCCACCATACCAAATCTTTCCAATATCTTTACCACATATTTTCCTTGAGATAGGAAAATTTCCCCTGGCTTTTGCCACACTTCAAGTCCTAGGAAATAATGCATCGGTCCTAGGTCCACCATTTCAAATTCAGAAGCCAACTCCCTCTTACATTTGTGAATGAGAGGGTCTGCACCTGTTAGAAAGAGGTCGTCCACATACAGCACCAGTATGAGAGGTTTGTCATCTTCAACCTTAAAATAAAGGTTAGGATCAGCTTTACTCCTAGTGAATCCCAGCTTCATGAAGTAGCTATCGATCCTCTCATACCATGCTCGAGGTGCTTGTTTTAGCCCATAGAGAGCTTTCTTCAACTTGCATACATGAGATTTTCAATCGTAAATCTCAACTCCTCTGGGTTGCTTCACGTAGACCTCTTCTTTGATCGAACCATGCAAGAATGCGGTCTTGACATCCATCTGATGTAGGTTCCATCTTTTTGAAGCTGCAAGGGCTATGATCGAGCGAATGGTCGTATATCTGGAAACAAGTGCAAATATCTCATCATAGTCTATACCTTCCTTCTGAGAGAAACCACGAGCAACAAAACAAGCCTTATACTTTTCCGTACTTCCATCTGCTACATGCTTTATCTTGTAAAGCCATTTTGAAGTGACAACTGTCTTGTCCTAGGGTCTAGGAACTACTTCCCAGACATCATTCTTCATAATAGACTCATTATCTTTGATCATAGCATCCTTCCATACTTGATGCTTGACGACATCTGAGAATGATAAAGGCTCATTTTATATGATCGTGCTCATGATGGTCAGGTATCCCTGATACCTGTTAGGTTCTTAATTTCACGGAAGGTTCCTCGGGGTGCAGCATTTCCTTTAGCATCATCAAGTAGCCCCTTAAGCTAGGAAGGCCTCTTCCTAGAAGAGGAAGGCTCAGGTGGATAAATAGGATCCATGGGTTCCTCCACATCAGGCATTGTTACATCATCTACCCGTAGAAACTTTAGAAGTCTTTGATCATGGAGCATGGCACGAACGACTTCCACAATCGTACGATTCTTCCTTTCCGTCACACCATTTTGCTCAAGAGTATGTGGTGTAGTAGTCTCCCTCTTAATGCCAGCCTCAGATATGCCTGAGTGAACCAACTGTAATATATCAGAGGTCTTGCTTTGGCTTGAGGGGAATGGTCCCCTTTTGAGCTTGCCTTCGTCACATTCTGGAGATACACCTTCTTTCTTACTCGGAATTCAGGCATCCCTATCACCATTTGTCTTACATTGGGTAGAGCTTTATAATGAATTTGGGCAAACCTCTGATGCCAAAGTTCAAACTGAAGAGATGTGTCATAAGACATGACACCTAGCGGACTTACACTCGCCCTGATTTAATGAATCAACACGAAACCCAAGAGTAAAGGCATCTTTACCATTATTTTTCCATATACGTACCTTGCCATCTGCTGAAGGTTACCTTTTAGCCTTTGTCTTCCATTGCCGAGATGGACACCAGGTTCTTTTTGAGGTCAGGTACATATAATACATCCTGTAAGTGAATCGTATTACCTTGATTCAATTTGAGAGAGACATTGCCTACACCTTTCACGGGATATTTCATATTATCTCCAAGGACAATTTCCAGGTTAGTTTCTTTCTCTATCAAATTATGGAGAACATCTTTGTAACCAGTGAAGTGCCTTGAGGCACCACTATCAATGAGCCAAATTCCCATTGACTCTGAAGGAGCAGAGGTAGATAGAGCAGCTGGTAGATAATATTCATCCTGCTTATCTTCAACAATGTTGGATTCATACTTGGAATTTCTAGCCTTCTTGAATGGTTGTTCTCTTTCTTGACTTCCAGCACTCCTTTTACCTTTGCTATTGAATTTTTCATTCCTTTGATTGCCATGAGAGGGATTTTGATCATCGTCCTGGTGTGAGTCCTTTCTATCAGGGCACTCCCTTGCATAGTGACCTACTTTATCACAAATGTAACGTTGTCCTTTTCTTCCACCCTTAGGTCCATCCTTTCTTTTTGATTTAGTCCTGGACTTGTTTCTTTTCTTAGCATGAGAAGGAAAGGCAGCATGAGGACCTTTAGGCATGGGCATTTCTTTTTCTTCTACCCTTTTTTCTTCTTGGATGCATCTAGCCATTAATTCCTCAAAACCAGGAATTACATTATTGTTCAGAAGAGTAGTCCTGAACATGTACCATTCGGATGGTAATCCTCCAAGAGTTGTGAGTGCCATTTCCCTATCAGTAATAGTCTCTCCAATAGATAGGAGATCATTCCTGATCTCGGTGATTTTGAAGAAGTATGCTTGCATACTCTCATCTTTACCCTTCTTAATTTCCTTCAGCATATTTCTAAGAAACAAAACTTGATTTGCATCATTAACTTTAAATAGACTCACCGGTCTATCGTAGATTTCTTTGGAGGTGTTCAGGTCGGAGATGTAGGCCACCAAGCACTTGTCGATAGAGTCCTAGATGATCTTCTTTGTTTTGACTTCTCCAGCTTTCCATTTGTTCCTGGCAGCAGCAGATGCATTTGATGGAGGCTCAACAATATTGCCTCTCACATGGTCCAACACTCCTTGATCTTCTAGGATTAGATCGATAGACATCTTCCATCCATGATAGTCAACTTTCTCACAGAGCTTGTCTTCGACAAGAAAGAGTGTTGAGGACCCCATAGTTCATTTAGGATAGCCTTGCCAATTTTCTCTTTGGTGATTGTTCTTGCTCTTGCTTGGGCTTTGTCTTCATCTCAGCTCTGATACCATGTTAAGTTATGGTATGTTCTATGCTTAGAGCAATTTACTTTTCTTACCTATTATTATTCATAGATTAGCAATCACATGTGCATAAGTAAAGTGCGGATAGAACATTAAACGATCAACAGAAAACAAGCCAAGACAAGAGACACAAGATGTGGTGGCTAGCCAAGACAAACCCCACAATGTGTGGGGAAACCCTTTGATCAAATCTTCTTTTATCTTCAATAATTCAGCAGAGAGAAATAGTACAAGAAATTTGATTTATATCAACAGTAGCAAACCCTAGATCAACAACATCAACATTAGCGGCTTCATCATCAAAACTAGGGCAGTCGATATTTCGCAAACCGATTGTCGGATTGGCTTGATTCCACCATCAAAAGTTGCGGCCTTCAGAGGAGGTCCAGATGAACCTACAATGTAGTTCAGAAGAGGAGGTTTGATGGTCCATGCTGGTCAAAGTTTGGATCTGCAGTTGCAGCTTCAATTTCAGTAGCTTCCTTCAAACTAGGGCAGTCGATATCTTACAAATTGACCGTCAGATTGGCTTGATTCCACCACCAAAAGTTGCCTCCTTCAGAGGAGGTCCAGGTGAACCTACAATGCAGTTCAGAAGAGGAGGTTTGATGGTCCACGCTAGTCAAAGTTTGGATCTACAGTTGTAGCTTCAATTTCAACAGCTTGCTTCCACATGTGTGAGAGAGAGACTCTTTTCTGCGCAGTAGAGAAGAGCCTCTTTTCTGCGCAGGAGAGAGAGAGATGTGATGAGATGAGTTAGTGCAAATGAGGAAAAGTCCTCTTGTATTTATACACAATTATTGATGTTTGAATAGATGCGATTGTTGGGCTTCTCAGCCTACATGAGTTGTAGGTCGGCTTGATAATAATTCCATACTCAAAATAAATTCATATCTCCATGAATACTTATTGGAATCGGATGATCTTTAGATCAATCCTACACCTCTTGACGAGAGGAGTCTAATGAACATATTATCAGCCATGAATAAGATGACCCACATGAAGTTTGCCCCTAGTTTCCAATTTTAACACATTAGCACATATGTTTTGAAAAAATATTGATAACGATTCATGTTGTTGTAAATTTATGGATCCTTATTGCTGTTATAGGCTTGAAAGATGGGGGGTAATGTTAATCTATGATAATATGATAGTTATATATGTTTATAATAAAATAAAGAAGATCGAAGTTGCACCTGATGTAAGATATATTATATTTTAGTTTCAATTAGAATACATTGCTTAGTGTCAACAAACAAAATGCATTGAAAACATCTGAAGTGGCAAGTTGGTAGAAATTGGATTAGAGGGAGGTGACCTTGCGGCGGTTGATGTTTCAGTTGCTTGAGCTTATTAGGTGCATGGGTGAGATACACATGATCACACATTACTGATAATTTTGGCCGAAGATGATGATTTGAGGGAGGATGGAGTTTGATATGTTGCTTATTTTCTTCAGTTTTTCTCCTTTAGATTCACAGATTGTTGACATTCTTTGGAGGTTAAAGATGTTATGATAGGATCTTGTGTTGTTAGATATAGCAAGACTTACATAGCTTATATAAATGATATTTCAACCTAGCAGGTGGCTATGGTGAGATGAGATGTGAAGCTTGAGGAGGGTGTGAGATCCTTTAGATCACATGTATTTGTGTAGAGACTAAAGGGAATGAGGAGCGTGTTGTTTTAGAGGTCAATTTAGAGGTTAGAGATGAGTTAGGTTCAAGGGTGGATGAAGTGAGATTAGGAATCAATACGCCCTGCACGTAGGAAGCCAAGATGGCCTACCAAGGCTTCAACTTGCATTCCTATTTTCTGTTGCAACAGTGGTAATCTTAGATGAGGCAGGAGCGAAGCAATGTATCAGTCCCTATGTTGATCATCTGTGATTCTCATATTAGTCTACTGAATCTGACACTTCAGTCTTTGATCAAAGCCCCATGCAAACTCGTTTACCTTTTGCTGAATCTCTTTAAACTTTGTCATTGACTGGGCTTGTGATTTGGGTTTCTTAAATTCATTGTTCAGCGCTTGTTGTGTTTCTAGCATAGTCACGTTGGGTTTACTTGAGCAAAACTTGATATACCAACTCAACGCCCTGTCTTGTAGCATTGTGACCAACTGCGCTTTCTTCATGTCGTCATCAGTGATTTGTTGTGCCTTCCACACAACATCTGCGACAAACCAAAATTGCTCAAGGTCTTCAGTCCCCATACCATTAAATACATGCATCTTCATTGTGGTAGCCATGTTCAATGATGGAGGCGGAGGTGTAGGTGTGTGGGGTAGAGGTCGAGGTGGAATGTATGGATGATGTATCCTTGTGATACCCTATCTTACGATCTTCAATGCACTTTGCGTTGTCTTCAGAATACTACCTTTGTCGTCACTATCAAAAGATCTTAGCAGAGGACTATATTCAGTGCTTGAATCTAGGTTCCTTCGGAATGCTTTCCCACTTCGCATAGTCCCAAACATCAATAAAGGCATAACCTGCTTTTCACATAATAACATCTTAATCCAGGTCTTCAGGTATTTCAGGTACTTACCTCTTGGTCCCTATAACTGATGGACGTATCGATTGCGAACTCAGTAATGAATCCTCCCAGAATACTATCGATCCAGTGGTCGACAACCCATGTGATTTCATTTTCTGAAGCCTCCAAGTGCTTCACTAGTTTTGGCATCCATACAATAGGGCCATCAAGCTTCCACATACCCTGACTATCCACCAATTTGGACAACTACTCTTGCAATTCACATGGAAAAGAGCATAAGAATATCTTGTGTTCGTCTGCAAATAGGTATCTATTCACCCACTCTTCCTTCAACAGGCACAGATTCTTGTTTTCCTAAGCCGCAAATGCGTGTAGTTTTCGATCTCTTTCTTAGTGGGGAACCACTTATCACACATCCCTCAAATAGATCTCGGTCCCGATAGTGGAACCATTTGTTGGGTTTATGGGTCCTGATCAATGTTCAAAGTTAGTTGCGCCAACCAACAAAACCCTAAAATGTTGGCCCTTTCAGCAACAACTTGCGTAGCGCAAGTTGCAGTCTCACCCGAAGCAGTATTGGGGGATGACAGAATCAGGTTTTTGCATCCAAAGGTCAGTGTGATGGGTTCTTGCGGCTCCTATGGCTTATTCATGTCTTTTGCGAACCCTAATCCTTCCAAAACAGATAATTGAAGGAACCAGAGCTACACCTTTGTGAAGGCCTTTAAACATTCATAACATCAATAAATTATGTTGATCTATTACTTTCACGCATCAATTAAGCATTCATTCATATAAATTCAAATATAGAGAAAAAATACAGAAACTGCAGAGGTAAATAGATATGCACAGAGGTACAAATTATGGACCAAAATTGTCTTTATTAGATGTAATTGTTCAGTTATAGACTCTTCTTCCCTGCACACTCAGCTGCAGGGGCTCGCTCACTCAGCCTGCGGACTTACCAAGGTCTCTGCGCACTCCGCTGTAGGAGCCTTTGCCTTCGGCTAAGTACAGGAAATATACCTTCCTGCCTTAGCTCACTTGCCCATACAGTGATCTTGTATCAATGAGTTACTATCTAGGCTTGCTATGACACTTCTATATATAGCCGTTGCTTTTACAGTACCATGGTCTGTGGACCATGGGCGGGTCTCAAAACTCCCTATATTTTAACAACTTAAGGACTAATGCCCCTTTGACTCTTATTACCTTCGCTCTCTACTTCCTCAAGACGCGGAGACTTTACAATTATACAAAAAGTAAATGCCAAAATTTGACCCTAGGGGACCCTATCCCAACACCTGCTGCACTATTCTCTTGACTGATAATATTGTGCCACCAATAGGATACCAACTCATAATCTCTCGCTATTCGATCTCGTGGGAAGGATCAAATGGATATGCACTTGTATATGGCACGAGGCCACTGTGCTGCACCATGCTCAACTCATGCAGCTCTGCCCAACCAATCAACCGGATATGTCTAGGAATCCTTGTCTCTCTCCCTATAAGTGGGCAACCCATGCTACAAGCCTTCTCTATGTATTCCTAGAGAAGGCTGCTGCCTGGAAATATTGTAGCTTCACTCGTTGCCATTGCATCTACCTGCACCTCGTAAGTGGGTAGACCCAAAGATGGATGCACGACTGTCTCCAAAAGATCCTCCCTCATCTAATCGAAAACTCTATGTTCCACCAGTCCAAACTGTCTTGTCAGGTCTTAATGCCTCTTGATGAACCATGTTTGCAAATACTACCTCCCTAGTTGTTGTTTGTACATATGCCTACTCCTCATCAATGGTTGGCGCCAAGGATGTCTACCATTATGCGCACAACACTCCACTATGTGTTGCTCATGCTGAATAGGAACAAACTGTTGCTCATCAATCTCCTCTACCAACCATGGCTACATATCTGAGTTGTTGTCAACAACTCCCCCTCACTGCTCATGCACCTCAGAGGTGTCCATGGACTCTGTTAGCGCTTGAAATTTCACCTTAGGATGAAAAAGGCAAACCTCAAGGCAACATCAAACCATTTAGCCTCGTAGCTAGCCCTACGGGGCAGGAGAAGGCTCTCTCCGGTCTCTCTTGGAAAATTTTCAATTAGGGAGATGACCAACAAAGTAACACTGATATTAGGCTAGTAAACTGATAAAAGAATTTGATTTTGGGGTTTTTGGGTTTTTGGTGGCAAGTTGAGGAGAGGGAAAATTTGGCTGCGGGGATGGGACACAGTTTCTGCAGGAGAGTCTTTGGGGCGAGGTAGGAGACCGTGCTGATGTTTTTGACTGAAGTGAATGTTCAGGAATGATAGAGAGAAGGCTAAAGAGAGAAAACAATGAATTTGAGTTCTCTTTAGACAGTAGAAAACATTAAAATTAAACAAATTTAAAAGCAGAGCATGGCAAGCATGAATTCTTACTTTATCACTTCATTTGTTTAATATGCAGAAGTATAGAAGGAAAATGAAACACATAACAAAGCTTACAATGACTGAAGAAACACATCATCAACACATGATTCCACAAGAATCCCAAAGATGACTGCAAAACCCTGGTCTTCCTTGCCAAAAATTGCAGAGATAACAGTGAAATAATACAATGATAGCTTCTCCCTCAAGAGTCCAACCATGAAAATGAGTAAGAAAGTACATAATATAGATGATCTAACCTCTTTCTCTGCCTCTAGGGGTCGAGATCACTATCCTAAGAGCTGTTTCAACCACTTCTAAACTTAGCACTACAAACTAGGCAGTCAAAACAACTTGCCTCTATAAACTTGGAAACCAATTCATTCATTTAATTTTTACCCTTTTCATGCATGAATCTTCTAGAAGAGTTACATAAGGGTAAAAGTGTCTAAAAATTATCATAATTACATCAAAGAGAATCATCGTTCACCTAAAAAAGTCAAACTGAGTCAAATCTGCGTTTTTTGGGTTGTACAATGCATTTCTGGACAATTCTGCCTGACGGGTCGCGCCCCCCTGCCTGACAGGTCGCGCCCCTTTGGAGCCATGTTTGGGGCACTTGCAGGTGGCCAAATTGAGCAAATGTGGGCTTGTTGGAAAGGTCTGTGAGTCAACTTTCCAACCCAACTGGAATTTGTGAATTTAGAGTTGTCAAAAATCAATTCTCCCAAGACAGCTTTCTGCAGTTCAAAAAAGTGGCAGAAAGTCAAATTTTGCATGTTTTTTGACTTTCTGGAGGCCCAAAACTTCACAAAATCTCAAGTCCAGCCATGAGCATATGTAACTTTGCATGAAAAATCTGGAAATGCTGAGTTTTTGTCAAATGGAGTTGCCGGGACGAAGGGTCTCACCGGGGGTGAGACCCGTTAATGAGCAAAAACCTGTAAATTGCCAAAAAATGCCAAAATTACCCAAAAATATTCAAAATTTCTTGGGCTTTGTGCTGTGGCTCAGTTATTTAGTGCTATGCTCCTTCAAGGAAGCCTCAACCAAGATACGGAGGGGATCGGGCCTTTTTCTCCGTTTTAGTGCCTTTGCCAAACGCCTTTGAAGCACCTTCATCTTTGCTTTGCACACGTGCATCCGCGCCCAATAATGAATTTTCATGTTCCTCAGCAGTTTGTTATTTTGATTGGCCTTAGCCAACAGCCTTTTCAAATGAGCATTGTCCCAAATAAACATAGATTCTCAATCTATGGGTCTCAAGTCACCGGGTCTCCTACGAGCCAATTCTCAGTCTTCACGAATCTTCTGCAGCTCATATAGCTTGTGCTCATCCTCCAACTGTTTGTTTCGCTGCTCTAAATAGTTAATTATCCATTTTTCCATCAACAATTTTGTGTGCAGCGACTCATTCTCAATCCTTTGCTCTCGGATGATATCCTTGAGCTCTGTGTTAGGAGAACCGGCGTCAAGATCAATAACTGGATCACCTGACAATCTCTCCTCAATCATGGGCTGCTTGCCCCTCTCTGATACCTGTGCTGCTGTCAGAAACGAGGCCCCTTCCACCTGGTGTGGAGATAACACTCGCGGTGCTAATGAAGAAGGCGAGACCCCTTCCATCTGGCGTGGAGAAAGTACTCGCCGAGCTGCTGCAAATAAGGCCCTTGGGCCTCTCTGATAGGTGACCTGAGGTGAGGAGCTGACATGTCTAGTAACAGGGATGTCATGCTGACATCTTGATGTGATGGTCCTCCCTCCTCGTGAACAACCTCAGGATGTGGCGGTGATGGTATGTGAAAAACTCACGAGAGATGAACTCCTCCCATGAGATGCCCTGCTGAGTCAACTGATGCAATACTACTAGCTGAATCAAACCATAATGATGAAGGCTCCTGTACTGCTGTGCCGGGGTCTTCCTCTGCAACATGGGCACCATCCTCTGAATGTTCTGAAAGAAGAAAACCGGGATGTTCATCATCCTCACTCGGGTGAAGTGCATCAAGAGGCGAATATGATATGAGTACACCTGTGAAAATCTGCCCTCATAGGTAAAATAGTGCATAATGAGCCTCATTATGGGAGCATACTCGCTCCTGAGAAACCTGAATGGAAACACACCTGCCAGATGTCTCATGAATGGTGGCCGGACATAAGGCTCAAAATGAACACTATCTAACATCTTACGCTTATTCCACACCTCACCAACATTAGGTATCCCTGTAGCACGTGAGATCACCTCGGGTGTCAATGTAAAGTTCTCCCCTACAAGGTTGACATGTCCATCATGCAAGTGTAAAACAAAAAGGCGGGCCAACTCTCGGTGATGCTGAATCCGAGAGATCCTCTCACAAATTCATAGCAAGACATGTACTGGAAACATGAGACTGCCATAGGACAAACTTGTAACTCTGTCAAAGAGGTGGGCTCCTCTCGCTTATGATGTCCACCCTTACCACCCTTACGAGGCTGCCTCTGTTCCTCAATCTCTGAAGCTGATGATTGGTCATCACTTTTCTCATAAGTTTCGGTTTCTGACATAGTTTAGGAGCAAAGTGGACAAACTGTACTGCTGTTTCTGCCTGTAAAAAGTGTTGAATTCTATGTATTTTCAAGGGGACAAGGACATGAGGGAAATGTTAGGGGAGGGACCTTTTTACAAGGAAAATGGGAATACATGTATACAACAGGGAATTTAGGGAAAAAACACTGAAAATATCACTGCATATGCATCATTAAATTCATGTGTTTACATAGGTGTTATGAGGGGTAGGGTTAGGGTTTGATTTTTTATTTTTAAAGGGAAAGGGGTAGGGTTTATTTTCTTTGCAAATTTAAAAGGAAAATTGACATGGAAATATAGGGAAAATGAAATGGGAATGAAGAGAATGATTACAAGGAGAAAAACAATGAAACAACAATAAACCCTAGCACCTTTTTACAAATTTACATACAACCATATGGAGTGTTTCTTCTTGCACAATTTGATCATTACAAACACACTCATGATGTCTCCCAACTAACCAGCAACCATTCACAAGTTTAAAGAGCCTACCTCAAACGATTTGATGAGTTAGAGGAGCTTGAGCAAATTCTGAAATGAGTTTGGAGGGAGACAGCTTGACGAGTCGCGCACCACGCCCAACAGGTCGCGCCCCTCTGACGGGTCGCGCCCGTTGTAAAATTGCTCTGTCGAAAACCCTTTGACGGGTCGCGCACCTGGCCTGACGAGTCGCGCCCCTGACCAACGCCCGAACTGGCTCTGTTTTCGCTCCTTTCAATCAATCACTCTCTCAAACTTCTCTTGCAAGTGTCTAGGATGCACAATGAGAGTGATAGGAGGGAGATTGGGTTTTTATAAGTTTCATTTGAAAAAATTTCATGCTCAAACCCACTTTCTAATGTTTCTCTTGACACTTTATAAAACTGACTTTTTGGTTTCTTTTGTTCTGAAATTGACTCATTTAGTGCTTTGGCTTGATTCTTTTTGCAGGTAGATCATCTGAGGGATCTTGGCAAAGGGACCAGGGTTGCATTTTGTTCGCTGAAGACTTTCAAAATTTCATCACTTTTTACAAATATTTGAAAAATGACCTTGGCTTTAAAAACAGAGTTTTTAAATCCAAGGTGAAGATTAACTGTACCAGATAAAAATTTAGAAGAAACACCTTTACAAACATCCCTCTGGCTTACTGAACACTCATTGACTTTCAAACACATGACCTTGTAACATTTTTGACGAAAACCCTAAACCTAAGAAATTGACCTCAAGAGAAGACAAGACAAACTTGAAAGAGCTTAATGACTGAAATGACCTGAACCAGCAATGCCAATAGGGGTATAAACACATCAGCTCCTCCATCGGGGTTATGGCATGCCTAACGGGATGCAAATATTGACACTGATGAGACACCTACCTATGCAAATGCAAAGAGTTTTGATCGCTAATGTAGAGCTCAAGACCGACTTTAACATTGGCTCCAATGGGGATGGTAGCTCCTTAGAGGTACCAAGAACCTTAGACCTCTGGGAGAGCAGACCAGTGCTTTATTCATTGGTCAATGGAGTCAACTTCTACATATGTGACCAAATTGAAACAACTTTATTTGACTTGGACAATTGACTGAAATCCTAGACTAACTTTGACACTAACTCACTCACTTTATACAAAAAATGAACTGACTAAAACAAATTGCAAAATTCACACCAACTAATCACCATTTTCAAAATTATAGCCTTCACCGCGGGCCCCAAAACTGAAGATGGGAGATCAGCTTCACACTTGCTGCAGAATGAAAATACAATGGTAATTACAATGAGAGTGATTAGAGCAGAAAATGCTCAAGCATGATACCTTTTGAGTAGCCGGCCATTCACCGACCCACCAAGGCATTCATCACCGTTCATTTCTTTGAGAAGAAAAGCATTTGGACCGCGATATGCTGCAATTTTGTAAGGACCTTTCCACAAGTTGTCGAATTTTCCATGTTTCCCTTTGTCTTCATTGCGGGCATCCCATCTCAAAACAACATCATCAATCTGAAAATCATCTTATTTGTCCCTTTTGTCATAGATTTTCTTTATGCGCTTCTGCAACTTAAGGGAATTCTAATGAACATCTTCTCGTGTCTGCTATAAATGAATCATTTGACTGATCCTCCATTGCATAGGATCCTCCTCACCACCAGCTTCTTGAAACAGCTTGGCTACTGGAACACTAAGTGAGGTAGGAAACACTGCATCTACTCCATAAACCAATTCAAAAGGTGACATACCAATTGACTTCTTTTGACTTACCCGTTCAGCCCATAATGCATTTATTAACTTCTTGTGCCAGCTCTTCTTATCTATTTCCAGCAATTTCTTTATGATGTTCACTAGAGATTTATTCGAAGATTCAGCCAGCCCATTACCTTGCGGATGGTAGGCGGTCGAATGCCCCAAGCTGATGTTATATTTATAGCAAAAATCAACCATTTTCTTCGATTTGAATGCTACTGCATTATCTGTAATCAACTTATGTGGACATCCGAAATGTGACAAGATATTACTTTCAAGAAAAGAGATAATTACCGAGTCTGTGGCTTGCCGGGTGGGAATGGCTTCAATCCACTTTGTGAAGTAATCTGTGGCAGTCAAGATCCATCGATGCTGCCCAGAAGATGCTGGGTGGATTTCGCCAATAAAATCCAAGCCCCATTGCTGAAATGGTGCACTGATTTCAACGGGCTTGAGAGGCAACGACTGTAATTTCTGTTTTCCTTGAAATATTTGACATTCATGACAGCTCTTTACCACTTTATACACATCAGAAAATAAAGAAGGCCAATAGAAACCAGCTCTCAAGATCTTAGTAGCGGTAGTCTTCCAAAATAAATGACCCCCACAGTCACCTTTATGAAAATCTTCCACTGTTGTCTTAGCTTCCTCTTCGACCAAACAATTCAGCAATATGCCACCGAGATCTTTCCAATAAAGTGCAGATTTGATAATGCAAAATTTGGCAGCCTTTAGTTTCAATGTTCTAGATTTGTTTCTAGGCATTCCAAGGGGTGAAGACAAATTTTGAAGCACATAAATTATATCAGCATACCAAGGAGAAGACACAAAGATATCGGATACTTGTAAAACTGAATTTTCTTCATCTTCATCGGACAAGGTAGCAATTAAATTGTTATCAAGGACGTGAAGATTTGTTTCAGCCATCAACTTAGCAAGACCTTGACCTTTAATCAACTTGGTAGGCTTAATTTCTACATCATACTCTAATAGTGCAACGATCCACTTACCTCTTCTTCCTTCCGGTTCCGTTTGCACTAAAACATCCTTCACGGCTGCATTGGGAACATATGCTAAAATATGAGAATTCAATATGTATACCCGGAAATCTTTCAAAGCTTTGATCAGCACCAATGCTTGCTTCTCAATGATATCATAATTCAGCGCTCCGTCTCTTATGATGCGGCTGAAGAAAGCTATGGGCCTCTCAACTCCATCTCTCTTTTGCATCAACACGGCTGCCAACGTGTACTCGGAAGCAAATGAAAACAAAATAAAATCCTGTGTGTAATCTGGGCTGATCAAAGTTGGGGCTGAAGATAAGATTACCTTTATCAAATTAAAAGACTTCACCGCCTCTTCGGTCCATTTGAGCTCGCTGACCTTCTTGAGCATATTGGTTATCTCTCTAAGATGTTTGACAAGATTGGGGATGAAGCGAAGCAGAAAATTTAATTTACCATTGAAGGACTGAATTTCTTTCTTGCTACGAGGCTGCTCCAATTGCTGAATTGCTTCCACTCGTGCAGGATCTATACGAATGCCATCTTTAGAAATGATGAGGCCCAGCAGCTTGCCTTCACTCATAGAAAAAAGACTCTTCTTTGGATTCAATGAGATGCCATACTTTTTGCACTTTTGAAACACCTTAGTCAAATGAAACAAATGCTCTTCATCAGATTTAGAAAACACGGTCAGATCATCAAGATAAACAACTAAAAAGACATCCTTCTCATTTGCAAAGGCCATGTACATTGCCCGCTGAAATGTGGCACCCGCGTTCTTCAATCCAAACGGCATCTTGGCATAATGAAATGTACCCCATGGAGTAGTAAATGTTGTCTTGTCACGGTCATCTTCGTGCACCAAAATCTGATTATACCCGGAGTAACCATCAAGCAATGACATCCTTGATGCCCCCACTACCCGCTGCAATATGTGGTCCATTTTGGGCAGCGGATAATTGTCCTTTAATGACACCTTGTTCAGATTTATGAAGTCTATGCACAAGCGAATCTCGCAGGTCTTCTTTCTCACGGGCACTAAGTTGGAAATCCAATCAGAAAACCGGATTGGCACTATGATTCCCGACTTATATAACCTGTTGACTTCCTTCTCAATCAATGGAAACAATTTAGGATTAATTCTTCTCAACCTTTGTCAGAAAGGCTTTTGATTTGGTTTTATGGGAATGGTATGCTGAATGATACTTGTGTCATAAGTTTTCAAATCTGAATAGTCCCATGCAAAAACATTAGAAAACGTAGAAAATAATCTGATATACTCTTTCTTTACCTTAGGCGGCAATGCTTTTGAAAGTTTCACCATCTTTGGATTTTCAGCTGTCCCAAGATTCACATCTTCAACTCCTTTGTCCATTGGCCTCAAAGTTGGCTTGCGGGCCACATCATCTTGATCAAACAATTCTTCCAAAGGAATGTAATTGTGCTTGAGCTGCAACACATCCATCTGATTTACTCCTTCAGCTTCCGTGTCTATTGAAATGTCTTCGAATTTACCCTCAATTTGCAGTAAATCTTTGATTTCTTCGTCATCTTGGAAAACTTGCCAACACCTTTGATTATCTGGAACTGTAGGACGATGCTTCACATATATCTCAAACTTATTGCTAGAATTCATGGGTATTTTTAGATTACTTGCTGCCTTAGCCAATGCATCCGCAACACCATTTTGAATCTGGGGCACACATGTCAAAGTATGTTCTGAAAACCTCTTTAAGATATCTAGGACAGCATTCTGATATGCTCGCATACGAGGATGTTTGGCCTGAAATTCACCTTTCACCTGTTTGATAACCAACTCGGAGTCACCATATACCGCTATCTTCTTTGCCTTCAACTTCCGAAGGATTTTCAGACCAACAATAAAAGCTTCGTATTCTGCCTCATTATTTGAACAATCAAAAGCCAATTTGTAAGAACATACCCGTACCTTGCTTGGAACTTGTTTTTGGACTGAAAATGGGCTTCGAATACACACACCTATACCAGCACCATCGCTACCCACTGCACCATCAAAATCCATGGTCCAAGGACCATCCTCATCATCTTCTAAGTGCTGAAAATCTGATTTTGATGCATGCTCTGTTTGCTGCCCATTTGTTTCAGCAATTGGCCTTATGACAACAGACCTTTCTTCACTTTCCTTTCTCAAAACTTCTCTGAAATTTTCTAAAATGTCTGGTATATCTTCTACTTGAACTAATTGACTATCTACCTCATTGAAATTTTCCGCAAACAAAACAAAAGATTCTAAATCTGTTTGTACATAATTTACAGGATGATTGATGGGCTTTTCCTTACTAGTAATCATGTATTTCATCTTTTGTTCCCGATATAACTTCCTCATTTGACCAAAAACTGGAATTGTAGCATATGAAAAATCAAGCTGAAGTGTACCTTTGAGCTTGGCTCCCCATGATCTTGACAGCAACATGCCAAACCGCGGAGGAATATCTGCCACCACCACGTCCATCAAAACATTCTTCGCTGGAATTTGATCTAGACTCACCACCAAATCTTTGATCAAGCCAATACATCTTACCCGGCTGGAATCAAACAAATACAAATCATGATACTTCCTTGTGATGTCAAGTCCCAGCTTCTCCATGATCGTTTTCGGCATCAAATTATGCGAGGCTCCCAAATCAAACATGGCATTGTGCAACACAAACTCATGTAATCGCAAACTGATATAGAATGGAGGAACATCACTTTCAGGAGACTCACCATTTAAAGCTGGCCCAAAAATCAATTCCGGCTGATCATCTTGTACATTCACGTGTCTAGCATTGGATCAAAATTCAACATCTTAGAGAGTTGGCCTCAGTAGGTGCTATTCTTCATGATTTCTGTCAAAGGAATGGGCACTTTCAACTTTGCGATCTTGTTCTCCAAACTGAAAATTGAAACTTTCTCACCTTCTTTAGCCGGATTATCTCTTTTTTCAGTTTTATCCTTTGGTGCATTTGATGGCTGATCTATCTTGGGTGCTGGTGATGATTGACTCATTGAAGGACCGACTATGTCTTTTCCTTTTGAGGAAACCGAATCATTCTTTGCTGCAATGTATTTCTTTTTCTTCACGGGATTTATAGGAATAGCTCGGTTTCTCAATTTGCTGAGCTGATAAAGCATGGAAATACCCTCTTTGATACTCTTCAGATTCTTCTTGAAGTGCTGCATCGTTTGACAAAATATAATGCTCATCTTGGGGAATCGCGAAATTACTCACCAATTCATCTTGCTCTCTAATATATGTGGGCATATCATCAGGTGTGAAGAAGTGATTTTCCTCTCCAACATTATCACCTTCATCCTCAGATTCTTGGCTAACAAAATTCTGCTGAAAAGGTGGTTTCATTTGCTGCTAAACTGCTGCTTCTTGTGCCTTTGTTTCACGCTGCTTGATCCTATATTGTTGCTGCTGTTGACCTCTGAAATTGGGATTACAAATCTGAGGCTCAGGCTTGCCAAGACTAACGTTTTCGAATGCCCTTTTTAACTGTTGAACCTCACGAATAAGCTGAGTTGAGGTGGATGCTTCCTCTTTGATTGTGACTCGTTTCTCGGCCTTCATTCTTGCTCTTTTGTCATTCAAATTTGCCTCAACGTTGACAGCAATTTTCTGCATCTCCTCCAAGGTAGGTGGATCTCTGTCTCTCAATGAGTAAGCCATCTCTGGATCGAAACCATCCATGAACTTAAGAACTGCTGATTTTCTAGATGGCTTCAAATCATCGGGAATAGCATTATAAACTGTATTGAACCTGATTATGTAATATTGAACAGACTCACCCAGATTACGCTTGAGGTTGTTGTATTCAGAATTGATTTGTAGCAGATCTTTTCTTATTTCCCAACGGTCTAAAAACTGCCTTTGAAGTGCATCCAAGGAGGTAATGCTTCTGTCTGTCAACCCTCTGAACCACTTTCTAACTTCCCCCACAAATGTTTGCACGAACAACCGCATGGTAACATCTTCTTCATCTAACTCATATAAATCAAAGAATGTGGTCATCTTGTCGATATGTTGCTAAGTGGTAATACTTTGTGGAGTGCCATCAAACATGGGGATTTTACTTTGATAATCAGCTGGCATATCATGAAGATTTGCAGGCAGAACCAGTGGGGAAAACTGGGCAGGCATTTCTCTAGGAGGGGGAGTAGGATGGGTATGAGGAGGAGGAGCTGTGATAGCAGGGATTATAATAAGAGGAGGTGTAGTTTGTGGAGTTGGGGGAGTCGGAGGAGTAGGAGAAGTAGGAGGGGTATGAGATGTAGAAGGAGAACCGACTATGGATTCGGGATAAGTGATTATAGGAGAAATAGAAATAAAAGGAGGATTGGTCTGCTCATGCACCGTGATAGTAGATCCAATATGGACAGATATATGCTCAACGAACTCAGCAAGACTTGTAGCATGAATATCTGATTGAAGAGATCTTAGGATGAAATTGTCAATCAATTTATTGTGTCTTTCAATGTTAATGGCAGCAGCAAAATCAGGGTCGGGAACTAGAGAATCAAGTGCACTTTCAGATTTGGCTTTAAACAAGGACAAATCAAAGATTTCGTCAAAGTCTACATCTTCGAAATAATTGATAATAGCTGGAGATGAATGAGATTTGAAAATAGATCTTGGATCAGTAGCCAGCTTGTTTCTCTCAAGAATACTAGGAAAAAAAAACCATTCAACCTGTGAAAACTCTAAACCTATCATCCACGGCGCAGAGTTAACAATTATACTGGGATAAAGTGCCAATGAAGCGCTACTTTCACAAGCTCACGGAGATCAACTGAAGCAGCGTTTATCTACTAACACTGATGTAAAACAAGAGCGTGTTCGAAGGCTACCTGGCGTATCTTCAGACTCCATCTAAGACTTATGAAACACACACGTCAATGAGCAAACGATAAGTTTGTTCTCCCTAGTATGGTCGCCAGTATGTTGGCGCTTGAAATTTCACCTCGGGTTGAAAAAGGCGAACCTCAAGGCAACATCAAACCATTTAGCCTCGTAGCTAGCCCTATAGGGCAGGAGAAGGCTCTCTCCGGTATATCTCGTAAAATCTCCAATAGATGAGAAGACCAATAAGGTAACACTGATATTAGGCTAGTAAATTGATTAGAAATATTGATTTTGGGGTTTTTGGGTTTTTGGTGGCAAATTGAGGAGAGGGCAATTTTGGGTGCGGGGATGGCACACAGTTTCTGCAGGGGATTCCTTGGGGCGAGGTAGGAGACAGTGTTGATGCCTTTAACTGAAGTGGATGTTCAAGAATGAAAGAAAGAGAGCTAAAGAGAGCAAACAATAACTTTTAATTCTCTTTAGACAGTAGAAAACATTGAAATTAAACAAATTTAAAAGCAGAGCATGGCAAGCATGAATTCTTACTTAACACTTCATTTGTTTAATGTGTAGAAGTAAAGAAAGGAAATGAATCACATAAAAAAGCTTACAAGAACATTGAGAAACACACCATCAACATATGAGTCCACAAGAATCCCAAAGAGGACTGCAAAACCCTGGTCTTCCTTAGCCAAAAATTGCAGAGATACAGTGAAATAATACAATGATAGCTTCTCCCTCAAGAGTCCAACCATGAAAATGAGTATGAAAGTACATAATATAGATAATCTAACCTCTTTCCCTGCCTCTAGGGGTCGAGCTCACTATCCTAGGAGCTGTTTCAACCACTTCTAAATTAAGCACTACAAACTAGGCAGTCAAAACAACTTGCCTCTATAAACTTGGAAACCAATTCATTCATTTAATTTTTACCCTTTTCATGAATGAATATTCTAGAAGAGTTACATAAGGGTAAAAGTGTCTAAAAAGTACCATAATTACATCAAAGAGAATCATCATTCACCTCAAAATGTCAAACTCAGTCAAATCTGTGTTTTTGCATTGTACAGTGGATTTCTGGACAATTCTGCCTGACACGTCGCGCCCCCCTGCCTGACGGGTCGCGCCCCTTTGGAGCCATGTTTGGGGCACTTGGAGGTGTACAAATTGAGAAAAAGTGGGCTTCCTGGAAAGGTATGTGAGTCTACTTTCCAACCCAACTGGAATTTTTTAATTTGGAGTTCATTTGCGCTGTCAAAAATCAATTCACCCAAGACAACTTTCTGCAGTTCAAAAAAGTGGCAGAAAGTCAAATTTTGCATGTTTTTTGACTTTCTGGAGGCCCAAAACTTCACAAAATCTCAAGTCCATCCATGAGCATATGTAACTTTGCATGCCAAATCTGGAAATGCTGAGTTTTTGCAAAATGGAGTTGCCGGGATGAAGGGTCTCACAGGGGGTGAGACCCGTTAATGAGCAAAAACCTGTAAATTGCCAAAAAATGCCAAAATTACCCAAAATGCTCAAAATTTCTTGGGTTTTGTGTTGTGGCTGAGCTATTTAGTGCTATGCTCCTTCAAGGAAGCCTCGGCCAAGATATGGAGGGGATCGGGCCTTTTTCTCCGTTTTAGTGCCTTTGCCAACCGCCTTTGAAGCACCTTCATCTTTGCTTTGCACACGTGCATCCGTGCGCAATAATGATTTTTCATGTTCCTCAGCAGTTTTTTATTTTGATTGGCCTTATCCAACAGCCTTTTTAAATGAGCATTGTCCCAAATAAGCATATATTCTTGATCTATGGGTCTCAAGTCACCGGGTCTCCTACGAGCCAATTCCCGGTCTTCACGAATCTTCTGTAGCTCATATAGCTTGTGCTCATCCTCCAACTGTTTTTTTCGCTGCTCTAAATAGTTAATTATCCATTTTTCCATCAACAATTTCGTGTGTGGTGACTCATTCTCGGTCCTTTGCTCTAGGATGATATCCTTGGGCTCTGTGCGAGGAGAACCGGCGTCAAGATCAATAACTGGTTCACCTGACAATCTCTCCTCAATCATGGGCTGCTTTCCCCTCTCTGATACCTGTGCTGCTGTCGGAAATGAGGCCCCTTCCACCTGGTGTGTAGATAACACTCGTGGTGCTGATGAAGAAGGCGAGACCCCTTCCATCTGGTGTGGAGAAAGTACTCGCCGAGCTGCTGCAAATAAGGCCCTTGGGCCTTTTTGATAGGTGACCAGAGGTGAGGAGCTGACATGTCTAGTGACAGGGATGTCATGCTGATGTGATGGTCCTCGCTCCTTGTGAACAACCTCAGGATGTGGCGGTGATGGTACTGTGAAAAACTCACGAGAGATGAACTCTTCCCATGAGATGCCCTGCTGAGTCAACTGATGCAATACTACTAGCTGAATCAAACCATGATGGTAAAGGCTCCTGTACTGCTGTGCCGGGGTCTTCCTCTGCAACATGGGCACCATCTTCTGAATGTTCTGAAAGAAGAAAACCGGGATGTTCATCATCCTCACTTGGGTGAAGTGCATCAAGAGGCGAATATGATATGATTACACCTGTGAAAATCTTCCCTCACAGGTAAAATAGTGCATAATGAGCCTCATCATGGGAGCATACTCGCTCTTAAGAAACCTGAATGGAAACACACCTGCCAGATGTCTCATGAATGGTGGCCGGACATAAGGCTCAAAGTGAACACTATCTAACATCTTGTGCTTATTCCACACCTCACCAACATTAGGTTTCCCTGTAGCATGTGAGATCACCTCGGTTGTCAATGTAAATTTCACCCCTACAAGGTTGACATGTCCATCATGCAAGTGTAGAACAAAAAGGCGGGCCAACTCTCGGTGGTGCTGAATCCGAGAGATCCTCTCACAAAATTCATAGCAAGACATGTACTGGAAACATGAGACTGCCATAGGACAAGCTTGTAACTCTGTCAAAGAGGTGGGCTCCTTTCACTTATGATGTCCACCCTTACCACCCTTACGAGGCTGCCTCTGTTCCTCAATCTCTGAAGCTGATGATTGGTCATCACTTTGCTCATAAGTTTCGGTTTCTGACATAGTTTAGGAGCAAAGTCGACAAACTGTACTGCTGTTTCTGCCTGTAAAAAGTGCTGAATTCTATGTTGTTTCAAGGGGACAAGGACATGAGGGAAATGTTAGGGGAGGGACCTTTTTACAAAGAATTGGGAATATAGGAATATAACGGGGAATTTAAGGAAAATATTGCAAACAATTATTGCGTATAGGAATACATATTTATAATCAGGAATATATTGGGAAATCATTTGCAAAAAAAAAATCATTGCATATGGGAATACATGTATAGAAAGTAAACATATGGGAATATGAATACATGCATTAACAGGGGAAGATAGGGAAAATTTACAAAACTCTTTACATATTCACCAACAATTTCTTGTGGTTACACTTGCATATGGTGGAGCAAGATAAGGGTTTGAGTTTTGTTTTTTGATGCTTTGGGAGAGGGGTAGGGTTTGAATTTTTAGTGATTAGGGAGAGGGGAGGGTTTGCATTTTATTTATAAAATAGTATGGGAAAATAGATATAAATACAAATGTGAGTGGAAAGGGGAAGGAGGGAAACAATTACAAAGGGAAAAAACCTTGAAACAACACAAACCCTGGCACATTTTAACCATTAATATTGCAGTAATATGAAGGGGTTTCTCTTGCACAATTTTGATCATTAAAACATGTTCATAATATCCCCCAATCGTAACCAGCAACCATTCCAAGATTAAGGAACCTACCTCAAGCGATTTGATGGCTTGGAGGGCGTTTGAGCAAATTTGAAACAAGATTGTAGGGAGACAGCTTGACGGGTCGCACACCACGCCCAACAGGTCGCGCACCTCTGACGGGTCGCGCCCGTTGTAAACTCGCTCTGTGGGAAACCCTTTGATGGGTCGCGCACCTCTGATGGGTCA
>APFE031756178.1:0-13643 GCA_000404065.3 Pinus taeda | reverse complement strand
AAATAACTTGTTAAGGAAAAATAACAAGTAGGTAGGAATAAATCAGAGAAAGTGCATGAAGGGTTTCTAAACTAAGTAAAATTAGAAACTTCAACATTAATAAGTAGGAGAAATAAACCAGAAGAATACAGATAAAATTTCTAATGGATAGACTTAGAAATTTCAACATGGTATCAAAGCGTGTTTGCAGATCACAGGAGAGCTGAATGCATCAGTTGAAGCAGAGCATTTGCAGCAGAGACAACTGTCCCCAGTGACAAAAGCTGTTCCTTGCAGGAAGCGACAAAAGAAGGGTTGATGCAAAGGGACTGCGTTATCAGTCTGGGTCGGAGAGAGGCCAGCGCAGAGGTTGAGGAAGACAGAAAAGGCTCATGCAAAGACCAAGAGGGTTGACGCAGTTGGCTAGGGGAGCATTTCGGCCAGTGCCAGGATTGCGCAGAGCCTAGAGGCTTAGTCCTTCAGTTGCTGGGTTATAGGAAGCTGTGGGCAGATTGCGAGGAGTGAAGTTGGTGGGGTGTTGTTGCTGCCGAGTCAGAACAATACCTAACGGGCAAAACCAAGGTAGAGGAAGTTGCTACCGAGGCAAATTTCTAGCCATGGCATCCAGATCAGTGTTGTAGGTGCATAGGAGATCGGAGAGGTGCGACTCAACGGTTGGCAGGTGGATTTCCAGATCAGTGTTGCAGGTGCCTAGGAGATCGGAGAGGTGCAACTTGACGGTTGGCAGGAGGATTTCTAGGAGGGAAATCGAGACTCAGAGGGAGTCTAGCAGAGAACTTCCAAACAGGAAGTAGCAACTTAGAGGGAGTCAAAGCGAGAACTTCCAGAGGGAAGTAGAGGCTCGAAGGAGTCGAAAGGAAGAGCAGAGAGGTGGCCATGAATGGACTGAGGGATCAGGATAGGGCTGGACGGGGTGTGCAACTTTGTGGTCTGGAAGGCCTGGATCCTGTCCATTCTAGATAGACATCACATCAAGGCCTTCGCCTTGAGAACAATGGCTATCCCAGTTGACCTGACTGATAATGAGAAGTACGAGGAGGCAATGGCCAAGGCGAAATGCATCATCCTTGATGGGGTCAAGGATCATGTGGTCCAACATATTGCCGAGAAGGACATGACAAAGGAAATGTGGGACACCTTGAAGACGTTGTACCAACATACTTCCCTGCAGAGGAAGATGTTACTTGAGAATCAACTGCGGTCATACTAGATGCAGATCACTTCCTTGGTAGATTGAAGGAGATCCGGGACCCACTGACTTCTATGGGGGCCACGCCAGATCAGGAGTTGATGTTGAGGACTACTCTAAATGCAATCTTGAGGATTGGGAGACATTCGTCTAGAGAATTCTGGGTAGGGTGAATCTTCTAGATTGGGAAGAATTGTGGGCGGCTCTTTGCCAAGAAGAGATCAGACGACTGAGGAAGATGTGAAGTCGTAGCAAAGGAGTTCGGTCAAGAAGGAAGGGGAAGAGGATGCAGCTCTGACATCTGCAGTGAAACAGGAGAAGAGGAGGGAAAAGGACCTCTCCAAGGTTAAGTGCTTCAACTGTGGGGAACTGGGTCATTATGTGAACCAGTGTCCGAGGAAGAAGAACAAGGGAGAGGCTTCTAGCTCCAAGGTAGTGCCAACGAAGGCGAAAAAGGAGGTAGAGGGGGATGACAATTGTGCCATGAGTGCTCATGTACCTCTAGAGAATAGGTGGGGAGACATCGAGCTGTAGTCAGGAAGACTACATGCGATGAGGAGTAGGATCCTTGAGGTACCCAACCTCTTGGATTACACCTTGCTACGGGAACCCTGAAGAGAGAGTAGCAGGACTGGCGGATGTTGGTAGAAACGGATGCAGATGAAGCGACATAGAGTGCTACAATGCAATAGTCTTGGGTAGCACAGAGCTAGCAGGTTGCAGCAGTGCGAGAGTTATAGAGGAGGTTGCAACAGTGCAAGATGGCACAAATAAGTTTGCAGTGGTGCGAGAGGCAGAGAGTTTATGCAACTGCGTAGAGGCAGTAGAGGGAGCAAGTGTTAGCGACGGAGAGAGCTTCAACATCGGGAGTGTCTCTAGCCTGATAGGGATGTTAGTAGTTGTGTGGATCAATTACTTACTTCTCAATAACTGAGTTGCAGTGCAGTAACAGTTCACAGTAGCACGATGCAACATGATGAAAAGGGGTTGCGTGCAGATGCAGTGTTGGGAGAAAGGACCAGCAACAACATAGATGTAGAGGGAGCTGCCATAGAGTTGCAGCAGTGGCAGTGGCAGAGCCATGGACAACAGTATAGGATGCAATAGTGCAGAGGATTCTAGGTGAGGAGGCTTAGTATTAGCACAGGTACCGGTGCCGTATAATCATGGTGATGCTCAGTGTGGAGTATTACTAGATCACAGTCCTCACTAAGAGGGAGCGTTGATTTGGGGTAGCATCGGATGTGCTATAGCAATGAAAATTGGTGGAGAGGCTAAAGCACATGAGATCTCCAAGACCTAGAAATGGTTTGGGCAGATTCTACCCGGTTTAGGACATATTAAAATAATTAATATTTTTAATGGAGTTCCTAAGTCTAAACTTAGGAAAAATAAAATATTAATGGGTATTAATATAAAACTGGGTTAGAAGGTTCCAAAGGACATGGCTCAAGCCAAATTTAATCTTAGTCGTTGATTAGAGATGTAATCTTGGCCATTGAAGGACTAGCTGGAAGAGTATAAGAGGAGGCTTGAGGGTCAGTTGGAGAACACACCAGAGTGATCAGTCATTCGATTTTCTAGAGCGGGGTTTGCTAAGAAAAGTCGAATCAGTGATTAGTTTGCAGCGAGGGGTAGTGAGTACTAGAGAGAGAGGTAGAGATAGTGCTGAGAGACTAGCGCAAAGGCAGAGAGGCAGACGTAGAAGCCATATCAGGCCACGCAGAGGCTAGCCGGGACAACGCAGAGGCCAGAGTGCCTGCGTCATCCATGTAGAGGGTAGCAGGATTGACACAAAAGGCTGTAGAGGCTGTGCAGTGCCTCAGAGGGCTGACACAGAGGGTTTTGAGGCTGACGCAGAGGGTTTTGACGTTGACGCAGAGGCCAGGAGGGCTGACGTTGTGCTTCAGTGGTGTTGGAGAGGGTTTCGTGGGCCAAATTTTCTAAATATCTGCTTCCAAATAAAGAGGTATTACTGTCGGATTATTTTCTCTGTCAGGTGAGCCGGTTTGGTACCCAATTGTACTTAAAAAAAGAATGCATAATAATATAACCCTCAGAATTGTTGCACCGGTTTTTCGGTATTGGGTTTTTTCGGGGATGAGTTGTCCAAAAACAATGGTGTCACTTGTGTGTTTTCTATTTCTTTCAGCTGTTGATCTGTAGATGGTTGAAACTGTATTGTGTTTATTATGATATTTATATGTTTAAATAACTTGTTCGTAATTAACAAGTAGGAGAAATAAACCAAAAGAATACAAATAAAAATTCTAATGGATAGACTTAGAAATTTCAACATCGCCCCCCTTTTGCTTCAGCATGTACTGCCTGTAGGGCTGGAGGTGCAAAAAGACTAGGTCCCCCACCTCAAATAGTCTCTCAACCTGGTGCCTGTCCGCATACATCTTCTACTGGTTTTGTGCTATCTTCAATTATCCTTGAGAGCCTTGAGAATGTCCTGGCTCTCTTGGATCCAATCTTTGGCCCTTGGGGCCCAGTTGTATCCAAAGACTTTGTTAGCAAAAGATAAAGCATCATAACTGTACAAAGCGCGGAAAGGTGACATATTGATGGACATGTGATAGGTAGTATTGTAGTGATACTCCTCCAAGTGTAGCCATTTTGTCCATGCTCACTGCTGCCCTATCACATAGTTCTGCAAGTAACCCTCCAGCTATTTGTTGATGATCTCGGTCTGCCCGTCGGTCTAGGGGTGGTATCTAGTGCTGGGTGTAAGCTCTGTGCCCACTAGCCTGAAAAGCTCTTGCAAAAAATCACCCATGAAGCGGTTGTCCTTGTCACTCACTATGGTCTTGGGAAGAGCATGCAATCGGAAAACCTCCGTGAAGAACAACTCTGTAACCTATGAAGCAAGGTACCTGGTGGATATGGCGAGGAAGTGGATATACTTCATCAATCTGTCCACCACCACATAGATGTAATCACGACCTTGTCACCATAGGAAGGCTTGTGATGAAGTCGATGGAGATGCTCTCCCATTTCCCCTTCGAAATAGGGAGCGACTACAACAACCTTGACGGATGAGTCAACTCCCCCTTGTTCCTCTGACCGGCCTCACACTCTTGTACATGCTTCAACACGTCCCCCTCGAGGCCTTTCCACGAGAAACACTCCCTAACTGTCCTATAAGTCTTTAAGAACCCCTGATGTCTTGACAATGTTGAATCATGGGCTGCGTGGAGGATTTTCTCCTTCAACTGTGAACTAGGAAACAAATAGATGTGTCCCTTGTAATAAATTTCGTCTTCCATCACGTGGTGGCTCTCATCCCCATAGGTGCCCTGTGAAAATTTGTTGTCTTGAATTTTACTACAACAATTGATATTATTTCTTCTATTTGTTAAATTGATTAAACAAATTATTTGCAGTTTTCTACGGCAAATATCTAAACATATACACCGCAACCTGCACAAATAAAACTCTGCGAAAAATAAATGCAAGGAAAAATATAACCACAATGACAGTTATTTTTGGACAATCGTTCCCGGAAAAACCGAAATTAATCTTCAACAATAATTTTTGTACAAGGTGCGGATAGCCAAAATAGAGGAAGAATCATTGAGAGAAATTTACTGATGAATGGTTCACACTCCACAATGATTTTCTGACCTCGAAGAGGACCTTCTGCCCTTTTGCTGTCCTCACTGCATCAGCCCCTGCTCAGTGACTATGTAATTCCTGCGTCACTCCTTTGCGTTGATGAACTACGTCCCTCGTTTGTGCTGCCCACAATTGATCTATCTTCTGGTCTAGGATCCACCTCCCAAACATCATTTGTCATGATATAACTGTACTCTCCTACCATGGCATCCACCCACACTTGATGTTGTGTGGCTTCCTGAAAAAGGCTTGGTATCTGTCAAGTTGCCTGTGTTGCCTCTTGTTGGTTCTAGGAGCTCTGAAAAACTCTTTTGCGACCTTCAAGGTCTGATGCACTTCCCTACTGGTCCTACCATTGGTGGTGGGAGGTTCAATCCGTTCCTCCACCTGTTCCATTGCTCTGTTTGCTGAGAACTTTCTAGATCTCTTGCTATTGATGCTGGTACTAGTCACTGTACTCAAATCCTGTGACTGTCTTCGTACTTGTTCTACCACGTTCCCTATTGCTGCTGGACTAATGGAATATCTGATGATTGATCTCCTGCAGGCATCTCTTGAGATCTTCTGAAAGCTTTGTCTTCCATGAACTTTACGTCTTGCCACACTACAATCTTCTTACTGCCAGGAATGTAGATTATGTATTCCTTTGAGGTCTCACTATATCCTACGAGATACCCCTTTTCTGCAGTCTGATCAAACTTACTACGCATCTCATCTGGAATGTGACAATAGGCCCACTTCTGAATATCCTCAAATGACTTACTTCAGGCTTCTTCTTGGTGAAGACTCCCTCTAGCGTTTTCTTCCCCAAAGCTTTGTGAGGTGTCCTGTTTTGAATGTACACCGCTGTGTTGCATGCTTCTACCCATAGAAATCTAGGCAAATCCTGATCATACAACATGGCCTTTGCTGCTCTGACTATAGTTCTGTTCTTCCGTTCCACTACTCCATTCTGCTGTGGATTGTAGGGAGCTGTCCACTCTGTTTTGATACCTTCCTATGTGTAGAAATCTGTGAAGTCTTTATCCGTGTATTCTCCACCATTATCTGAACGTAGTACCTTGATCTTTTTCGCTGTCATGTTTTCTACAAGAGCCTTGAACTCTCGAAACCAATCAAAGACCTTATCCTTAGTCTTTAAGAAGTAGATCCAGGTTTTTTTGGAATGTTCATCAATAAAGGTGACAAAATACTTGCCCCCGCTAAGAGTGCTAGTGGACATTGGGCCGCAAATATCTGAGTGTATCAATCCCAACATGCCATTGGCTCTGATGTCACTTCTAGGAAATGCTGCTTTTGCGTACTTCCCAAGTACACATCCTTGACATAGATCTTCGTGTTCGGCGCTGAGACATGGAACTCCTACTACAATCTCTTTGAGCATCCTAAGTGCTCCATGGTGCAAGTGTCCCATCCTCCTGTGCCATAGTTCATTCAACTCCTTCCTACTGTTGTTATCACTGCCTATTAGTGCCATTGGAGAATCGATCTGCAATCTATATAGCCTGTTGCTTCAAGCTCCAATCTGTCTCACCTTCTTCTAGCTGGGATGCTTGACATATACTTTCTTTCCCACAAAGTATACATTGTATCCCTTATCATGCAACTGGGATACTGAAATTAGGTTCATATCCAATCCTGGCACATGTAGTACATTCATGGCGCTAGTCCTGGTTCCTGCTTCCGTCTGAAAATCTATGTGCCTCTCCCTACTGGAGTACTCTTAGTTCTGATGCCCATAGTGATCTAGAAGTCCATTTGCTCCTCTTGATAGCTCACGAAATATTTCCTTAGTCTAGTCATGTGAGCTGAAGCTCTGCTATCAATATAACAGACACCAGTTGTTGCCAATCCTGACAGACACACAAACTCATCTTCCAATCTGGAAGATAATTCTGAGGCTTCTTGACTATCCATAATTTCCTGTGCTATTTTTCCTTCCCAACGCTGAATTCGCAACTGCAAAAAACATGTCCTGCTCTACGTGGAAACTGTTGCGCAACTCCCTCTGCCTTTGACAAATCTCTATCCGGAAAATTTTATTCTCTCTCGACTCACTCAGAGAATTAATTTTCCATGAAAATTTGCCCACCCAGCCAATGGATTGCGCAACCTCTTTGGGTTTCGAACTGCTGCCTACGCAGTGCTTTTGAAATCCTTCTTCTGTTTGCAATCGAGCTCTTCCTGCTTTACCAATGTTCTGATACCATGTGAAAATTCGTTGTCTTGAATTTTACTGCAGCAACTGATATTATTTCTTCTATTTTTTAAATTGATTAAACAAATTATTAGCAGTTTTCTACGACAAATATTGAAACATATACACTGCAACCTACACATAAAATTCTGCTGAAAATAAATGCAAGGAAAAATATAACCGCAATTACACAATTATTTTTGGTCAATCTTCCCCAGAAAAGCCCAATGTGGGAAAACCAGTGCAACAGATGAGGGCTTCTTTTATTAATCTTTAGCAATAATTTCTGTACAAGATACAGATAGCCAAAATAGAGGAAAAATCACTGAGAGAAATCTACTGATGGATTTCTCACACTCCACAACGATTTTCTGACCCAGAAGAGGACCTTCTACCCTTTCGTTGTCCTCACTGTGTCACCCCTTGCGCAGTGACTGTGTCACTCCTATGCGTTGATGAACTGTGTCCCTCCTCTGTGCTGCCCCTTCCAGATTTGTCCTGCACTCTCAGACTATTGTTGATGCCCTCTCTCTCCCACCTGCAACTCACTCTCTGACTCGATTTCCTCTTGCCAAACTTCAGCCATTGAGAAAATCGATCCGCTTGAGCAACTGAGTATCTGCCTTGGTGTGTTCTCCATCTACTCATCGACTTCTTCTTATAATCCTCTGTTGGAGCACCAACTACATCTCAATCAATACTGATTAATTAACCATATTCCCTAAGTTTAGACTTAGGAAATAATTAAAAAAATGGTTAATAATCTAATTGGGACACTTTTGGGTGGAATTTCCAAAAGCAATTTTTGGGTTTTGGAGAACTCATTCATTCTAGCCTCTCCACAAAGTTTCGTGGCTAGAACACATCTGATGCTACAAAAGCTAACATGCCCTACAAGATCTCACACGTCTGATGATCCTTGGAGTACTTCACCAACAATTGTGCTTTCCAATCATGAAAAATGCTAATGAGGGAAAGTGTTGCAAGCCTCTTGGATAGGGCATTTTCCACGACATTCCGCTTGCCTCTGATATACTCCATGTCAAAATCATAGGCCTGGACTCTGTTGACCCACTTCATTTGCCTACAATCATTTTGCTTGTTTTTTTTTCCATTTGAAAAGATTTTCATGCCCATGAGCAAATGCAAGGGTTTTAACTTTTCTCCATATTTGGAGAGCAAACTCCATTTTTTTTGAGTTCATAGCTACAGAGGCTATTTATTATATATTAGGGGTTCATCTCTATAAAATTTCTTCATCTTAGAAATTAGTTTCTTATTGTGCAATGTGAACAGTGAGGTAGGTTTACTGTTTGCCTATTTCGATGTATGAATTTATGAAATGATGTGCTCAATATTGGATGTTATGTAATGCCTTCGAAGTGAAACGTATTCCTCCTCTTATTGACAAATTTCCTGAAGCATGTAGCCATTGTTGAAACTGGATTGATAGGGAATAAACAATAATTTAACAGATTTTACTCTATTGCTTTCTGTGTATTGGAAGGGCTAGAAAAATGTCTCCTTGTGGGACAACGAAGGTCACACCACTGTTATATGAAAATATATTTGATTAGATTTTAATCGGCAAGCAAATTTTGAATTTTATCATTTCATTTCACATTGCAAAATTGCAAATAATGTAGCAAAAAAACTGTTTTGTAAAATGATGTGGTTATTATTAAGTTATTAATTCCAATTTTTTTTGGTGCCCTAGGTTTGAGTTAATCCACTACAAAATACAAATATGCCAAAAGCCTTGGACCCATTTTGGGAGTATGGGAACCCTGATGGTGGGACAAATCGTGCATATCTTACATGCAAATTGTGCGGGACCAGGATGATAGGTGGGGTTACATGACTGAAATACCATCTTGCTAGACTCAGTGGACATGATGTTGGGTATTTGCACAGTTTCTAATCTGGAGCTTATACAAAAAGCTCTGGAGGCAATTGATGAAAAAGACAGAAAGAAGGAGGCAGAAAGAAACAAAGTTGAACGTGTAGGTAGATCTTTCAGGATATCTTCTCCTGATTTTGATGTTGAGGGTAGTGGGAGGGGCTCCACAGTTGGCACATCATCACCTGCTACTGCTAGTGCGAGGTCATCATTTTTTGTTCCACGAACAGGACATGGAGCACAACCTGGCATAAAATCGCTTGTTAAGAAAAAGGAGAAGCAAGAAGCAGATAGGGTCATGTGGAGGTGTATTTTCCGGAGCGACTTACCTCTTAGCATCACCAAAACCAATCCATTTTGGCAGCCATTGTGTGATGCTATTGCTGTTGTGGGCCCAGGGTACAAAAGTGCCACATATGAAGAGTTACAGGGGCCAATTCTTCAAGCAGAAAAGCAGGACATCAACTCTAGATTGGTGGAGTTGAAAAAGACACGGGAAGTTACTGGATGCACAGTGATGTCTGATGGTTGGACAGATAGGAAGGGTAGGACCCTTCTAAATTTCTTGGTACATTGTCCTAAAGGTACCATGTTTATTAAATCGTTGGATGCATCAGAACATATCAAAGATGCAACAATGATATGTGAGTTGTTAGATGGGTTCATTCGGGAGATTGGTGTGCAGAATGTGGTGCAAGTCATAACACACAATGCAGCTAAATATGTGTTTGTCGACAAGATGCTTATGGAGAGGCATCCCACGTTGTTCTGGACTCCATGTGCAGCACATTGTCTCGATTTGTTGCTTGAGGATATGGGGAAACTCTCCGTCATCAAGGAGACGGTTGATATGGCTAGGAGCGTCCCCATGTTTTTGTTCTTAGCCTCATGAAGAGGTTCACTAGAAACAAGGAGTTGTGGCGTCCTGCGATCACACGTTTTGCCACAAACTTTATTACTCTTCAGTCTTTGCTTTGATGTCAATTCGACTTGAAGCAAATGTTTGTGTTTGATGATTGGCGTAATTGTAGATACAGCAGGAGACATGACAGGAAAGCCATTGCAAAAATGGTGTACTTTGAGACGTTTTGGTGTGGAGTAGAAGAAGCATGTGCAATTAGTGAACCTATAGTAAAGGTTCTCAAATTGGTGGATGGGGAGAAGCCTGCAATGGCTTATTTGTACGAGGACATGGATAGGGCCAAGGAGGCCATTCGTTCTTATTATGCAAACAAGGGTTCTGTTGGCCTTGATAGGAAGATGATGTTATGGGATGTGATTGATAGTCGGTGGACAGGGATGCTTCATTGTCCCATTCATGCAGCAACACTCTTCCTCAACCCCGCATTTTCATACTAATGCGGCTATGATTTTGATGGCGAGGTGATGGAAGGGCTCCATTCCTGTATTCAGAGGATGGTACCTAATCCTGAGCTTCGTAGCAAAATCAATTGCGAGATACAATATTATCAGGATTGTATTGGCCTATTTGGCTTTGATGATACTATTAGGGAAAGGACCCTCTTCATGCCACGTAAGTGACATGTCATCGCTCATTAGAAATTAGAATTTTCAATTTAGAATTTCCTTACTTATAATTGTATTTTTTTAAAATTCAATTATGTAACTTTTATTTGAAAGTTTAATTATGTTTTAAGCTTTTGAATTTTTTATTTCATTATTTTGTTGTAGATATTTGGTGGCGAAGCTATGGTGCAAGGGCACCAAATTTGCAGAAATTGGCCATACCAATCTTGAGTCAAACATGTAGCTCTTCAGGGTGTGAGCGCAATTGGAGTGTATTTGAGAAAATACATGAAAAAAAGCGCAGCAGGTATAACTTTGAGCTCCAGCCTTCAGTTGAGCAATTACACTTATTGTAATTTTTAATTTTTAATTTATGACCTTCAACTTTCAAGTGTCAAGACTCGAGAGTCAAGAGTCAAGACTCATTAGTTTTTTTGACACTCTTACAAGTTGGAGTTCGCACGCCTCAATTATTTAGTATGTGTGCATTACAACATCTGACTTCGAGTGAGGCAAATAGAATCACCAATGGATCTAGATGCCATTTCCTTAGACAATATTGATGTATTGTCTCAGTGGAGGGTGGAGTCTAAGGAACCCATATTGGAGGAGTCACCTTCATGGTTAGAGTCAGTGGCAGATGATCCATTAGAACAGGGGCAACAAGAGGAGGACTCGGAGGAGCAACAACACTCGGAGGAGGAGCAGGTGGAGGAGGAGGAGGACACTGTGGGAGCATCAACATCAACACCATCTGCTATAGATATAGGAGAGCATAGCCCCATACCTAACACTCCTTATTTGACATTAGGTGCAGAGAAAGGGTCAGGGCCTTCTACTATTAGGGGCAGGCCTGGCAAACAACCCATCATGTTTTCCCGTAAAAGGGGGAGAGGGCAGTGATTTCAGATAGATCACTGCTAGTTTTATTTGTTATGATACATATAACTCATGATGATGAGATACTTTTATATATGTGATGTTATTTTGTATTGGTTCTCCATATTTGAGTCCTTGAATGGACAATTATCAGGGATCAGCAAGATTTGGTATCGCCTTTGATGTATCATTTCTATTTGACATCATATATATTAGTGCTTTCTTCATATTTATGTGCCAATGTGTTTATTTCATGTTGTTATTGATTTATATTTTTAAAAATCTGAAAAAAATGAATATTTTATGCGTTTTTTATGCTTGCCGATATTTGTCGATATTTTGCCAATATTTTTGCCGATATTTCCGATAAGATATTTTCTGGACCCTCACTGATATTTTCAACACTACTAATCTTCTCCTCATGAACCCTCACATGGTACACCATCCTCCCTAATATATGCCCCAAATAGAGTATCTCTGTCAACTCGAACTCACACTTGTACAACTTGGCGTAGAACTACTGCTCCTCTAAAATATGCAACACCACCTCCAAGTGCTGTAAATGCTCCTCCCAAGTCCTACTATAGATCAGAATGTCGTCGAAGAATTCCCGTACAAACTCCCGCAACTGCCGACGGTGTTGAAATTTGGTACCGAAGGATAGGTGGTTCCCTTAGGCTTTGATCTTTGACCTAGGGAAAAGTGTCCAAAAGATTTTAATTTTTCTCCTAAAGTGACTTTATAATTTTTTATAAAGTTAAAAAATCTAATTTAAAAGTGACTTTAAGTGATAAAGTTACTAAGTCAAATTTTAAAGTGACTTTTATAAAGTCAATGAAAAATTAGAAAGGAAAAGTGACTTTGGAAATAAATGACTAAGTGGGTCTTTATTAAAGTGGGGTGAAATAAAAAATAGAAAGTGAGATTTAAATGTGCATTTAATCTCAGCCATTGATCTAAATCTATTTCATCTATTGGATTTAGGGATCACCCAAAAGTCACTTGAATCACCCAAAAGTCATTTGGAGTTATATTAAGGGAGGAAAAGGAGGAAAAGATCATTCATTCCTTCATGAGCAGATTGGGAGAAGGAGAGTAAGAGAGCAAGGGAGATTTCTGGACAAGAAGGAGAAAGAGGCAGCAGTTTGGCACACGGAGTTTCAGCAGCGGAATGAAAACTGAGAAGTTTCAGGTGGTCCGTTGGGCTGAAAACGGATAAGTTTGCTTGCTGAAAATAAAAATTATTTTGCTGTAATTTTTGCTGAAATTTTCTTTGCTGTAAAAAGACATTTTTCAGAAATAAAGAAGAGCTCTCAAACTGGTTTTCCCCAAGAGTTGTAGGGGGTTTTTCCAGGGTCACGTTGACAAAAAATACCAGTGTTTTAATGTGTTTTAATGGTTGTTTATTACTGCTGATTTTTATTTCTACAATTTCCAGCGTTTTGTAAATTTTCCAGAATTTGTGTTTCAGCAAATTTATTTTTTCCAGCCTGTTGAATGTATGTTTATGGGAAATGGCATTTAACTACATGGGAGAAATAAGGAGAAACTGAAAACCGGGGTGGGAAAACAGAAATTTTTAACATGGTATCAGAGCTTGAGTGCTGAAGGGCAGTTTGGGACAGCAAAAGAGAAAAATTACAGCTGCTGATTTTTCACTCAGAAAATTCCAGCAAGCTGATTTTTCATAAACAACAGGTTTTATCTTTACTACAGCAGTGCTATTTTCAGTTTTAGGACAACAGGATTTCATTGGGATTGAGGGTGGAGGATAGGTTGGATGGGCATACAAATTACAGCGTTTGGAAGGAGAGAATGCAGAGTATCTTTGAGGAGGCAGAAGTCTGGGATATCATGGTACATACCACTCAGACCCCTGTTGTTGTGCCTACTGATGCTACTCAGTTGGCTGCTTATAATAGAAAGAACAACAAGGGTAAGAGGCTGATCTAGATGGAATCAAAAACCATTGCATTCATCATGTGAGAGGTAAGAGCAATGCCCATGAGATGTGGACAGCATTGTCCAATCTCTACCAGAGTACCAATGAGAACCGAAAAATGGTCCTGAAGGAGAAACTGAAGAACATTAAGATGGGCAATGATAGTGCAGCTGGATATCTCACTAAGATTACTAATGTGAGAGATGAGTTGGCAGCGATTGGAGAGGCCATTCCACCCACTGAGTTGGTGCAGATTGCGGTAAATGGCCTCCCCGTTCATGGATGAACTTTGCTGATGGGGTTTGTGCACGTGAGACCCTTCTCACATGGGAGAGGTTTTGGGATGATTGCATTCAGACAGAGATCATGAAAGGTCAGCTTGGGGCAG
>APFE031756171.1:0-16360 GCA_000404065.3 Pinus taeda | reverse complement strand
GAGTGGCCGCTCCCATTAGTTGCGTGCTTTTTAGTTTTATGTTAGTGAACTTTCTTAGGATTTATAACATGTTATTTAATTTATGAAAATGTGTTATTTTCCATATTATTGTTAAATATTAATATCAAATATGTTGGTTTTGAACATGGTTTAGCAAAAAGTTCCCAAAAGGTTTATAGATTGTAATTTATAATGTAATTCTTTACTGCTTGATGAAATTGTTTTGGATATTTTTTTTAAAGATTCATTGATTGATGAAATTTTTATGGATGTTTTTTTAGTATATTAACTTGTATCTGATAAAGTCAAAATTCACCTCTTTTTGAGATTTTCATTGGTTAATTTCCCTTAAGGCTATCAAGTTCACCATTTAGTCCCAAGTTAAGGAAATATAGGGGTCATGAAGTGGCATTTTCCAATAACTTAAATCTTGGAGCATGTTTCTTTCAATCACATTATACTTCCTTTCTATGTAAATTCTCCATGACAATAGTCTCATGGAACATGACAGACCTCAATAGTAAAGGAAAACAAATACCCCTAAAAGAAAAATGGTACGCAAATCACCCATCAATAATGTTGATATAAGAAATAAAAATATTAAGTGAGGTGCTACCTCATACAAATAGAAATGGGGGAGGACTTTCCAAGTAGTAGTGATTGATGATTAGATATACTTGGGTGGAATGGCTATTATTTCGAATGTTCAAGACATCGAGGTTACCAATATGTTTACCTCTTTTCACATTATGACAATATAATTTTATTTAATTGACATCGAGGACTACTACCATGTATCCAATGTCTATGAATCCAATATCGCAAATGGAAAACCTCTATTTATCAATTCTATTTCCAACACAAGTAATTTATACTCCCCATCTCTGTGGATTATCGGGAGTGACTTCAATATTATCAAGTGTCTCGAAGAACAGAAAAGATGAATCACAATGTTTACTAAGAGATTTTGTAAGATATACTATCAAGGTGCTAAAGTCGTATCCATTAAATTTCTCAAGAAATGAGTCTCCAACCCACACATGTGGATCAATGACATGCAATACATGTGTGTGTGGTGACTAACTTAATACACTATTCTAATAACTCCACAAACTTAAGTATTTCAGTCTGTCACATGATTGATTGTAGTGTGACATAAGTAAACCAAGAGTAGACATGAAACCCTTAGGCAAGAAAAATTTCCTAGATCCTCAATTAGGTGCTTAAATGATGAAGTGAAAATGAAAGGGGAAAAGAGGACTTCATGATTTAACCATCACAAACATGTGATCAAGTGTGACTAGGAGTGTATATATTCATATGTTTTCCAAAGAGGGTGTGAATACATGAGTTACCATTCGTTGGGGCTTACTTTTCTTTCTTTTGATTTTCCTTATATATAGGACTTAGGGAATAAGGTTTTCATAAGTTTTTAACAACTCATAGATATAATATTTACTTAAATTTTCACTTTAACCTTGGAGTTTAGATTTAGATAAATCATTATAGTGTATATTTAATGATTTTGGCTTTCACTTTTTGATTTTCTTTTATCACAAATGACAAAAAGGGGAAATATTTTGCTACAAATCTATGAATGCTTAATCATAAAGGCGTCATGCAATGAAAAAAAATTAATGATGTTATTCCCAATGAAAATGATGGGTATTCTTGAGAAACGCTTATGCTTGTGGATGTCTCCTCCCTGGTTGAGAGTGTGTGAGAATTGACACCATATTATCCATTTGTCATGTACTATGGCTAAGACTAATAGTCGTAAGCCTAATAAAGACACCAATAGGGAGGATGGTGGATTAGATAAACATCTGGGACCAATATTCTTTGAGAATTTGTGCTTTGACTAGGACTAACTGCCATAAGTCAAGTACATTAATCCAAGATAAGAATAGTCATGAGGATCGACATTTCCTGTTGTCAAATATTATGACAGTGGATTAGAAAATAATCATGTGAGGACATGCCTGATGAACATCCTAGTGTGGTAAGTGCCTAAAGAGGCAGTGGTGTCCAAATTTATGCCTCCCAACATTATGCTATGATCTAATGGAGATATATAACTTGTTATTCAAGGCCTTTCTATTTTGACAATGTTGGCTATGATGATTTAAATCATTGTTGATGCTTATCAATCTAGATCCCTTCTTATATGAATATTTCAACTTGAGAGTACTTTTTTGTCTCATTATGAGTATCTCCCTAGTTTAGAGGGAGTGTCATCATCTTCATTATCATCATCACCACCACCACCATGAATCTCATCATTGCATTATCGTCATAATCACCATTCATGTCATCATCATCATCATCATGATTATGGACATTGTCATCAATTGTTCATAATTATAGGTGTGATAAGAAATATCATCAACCCAAAAAATATTATGATTGCTCAAAAAGGGTTGTTAGGGCACATGATATATGCAAGAGAAATGACAACTTTATTTTTTATATATGATCGATGATCATCATCACCACTACCACTATCATCATCACTATAATTTTCATCATCCCCATCACCATAATTAATGTAATTTCTATCATCATTGTTGTCAACTTCGTCATGAACATCATAATCATGATTCATGTCATTATTGTTGTTGATGATTACCAATATGAAAATAATGATAATGATGATCAAATGATGATGAATTGGAAAATGACTCTAAAGACAATGATTATGATTATGACCATGACAACATTTAAAAATTGGGAAGATTTTCCAAGTTCATTAGCATCTCCATCATCATTGTCATTATAACCCCCATCATCTTTATCATCATTTTAATTATCATAATAATCAAAATTCATGTCATCGGCATAATTATTGACATTGTCATCAGTTGTTCATAATTGTTAATGTCATAAGAAATATCATCAATGCAAAAAAAATATGAGAGTTGGAAAATGGAAGCAAAAGTTAAAAAAAGAATGGGGACAAAAATAGACGTAAAATTGGATGAAGAGTGGATACAACATAAGTAGATGCAAAACAAGACAGAAAAATTGACAGAAAAGTGGATGAAAAAGTAGATGCAATAGTTGATGCAAACTTGGACACAAAATAGGATGCAAACATGGATGAAAAAGTGGAAGAAAACATGAGTGTAATAGTAGGCATAAAACTTAGCATGAATTGTTGTGAAATAAATGTGGACACCATAATGAACAAAAAAAAATGACACAAACTTGGATGCAAAAAAGAGGCAAAATTGGATTAAAAAATGGATGTAAACATGGACCAAACATGGGTGCAATAGTGGACACAAAATTAGATTCAAAATTGGACATATCAGAAGTGGATGTAAAAGTAGATGCAAAATGGGATGCAAAAAACATAAAAAAATATTTGATGCAAACTTGGACACAAAAGAGGATGTAAATGTGGATGAAAAATTGGAAGAAAATGTGTGTTTCAATGATAGGCACAAGATATGGCACAACAAAAGTGGATGAGAAAGTGGATGTAATAAAAAACACAAAAATTATGCAAAATTGGATGTAATACAAGATGCAATAAGGGATGAAAAAGTGGATACAAACATGGGTGCAAATGAAGAAACAAAATTGGATGAAAAATATGGATCAATGGAAGTAGATGCAAACGATGATACAAAATGAGGTGCAAAACTCAACACAAAAGTGGATGCAAAAATAGATGCAATATTTTGATGCGAAAGTGGATGTGAAGATGGATGCAAAATTGGAAGCAAATGTGGGTACAACAGTAAGTACAAAACATGGTACAAATAATGTCACAACAAAAGTGGATGTAATGATAGATGCAAAAAAATAAGCAAATGACGATTAAAAATAAGATGCAAAAAGGGATGCAAAAGTAGACGTAAACATGGGTGCAATAATGGATGAAAAATATGATGCAAAAGTTGATGCAACAAAATTAGATGCAAAAGTAGATACAATATGTGTCACAAAACCTAATGCGAATTTTGATGCGAAGGGGATGCAAAAAACGATGTAAAAATGGTTGCAAAAAATAATTTAAAAAATGATGGAAAAGAGGATGCAAGAGATGATGAAAAAGTTGATGCAAGTGTAAGCACAAAAAGTGGATGCAATAAATGATACAAAAGTTGGTGAAACAAAATTAGGTGCCAAACATGGCAAAACATGGTGCAAAGGAAGACACAAACCTTGGCATAAAACATGGCGTAAAACCTGGTGTAAAACGTGATGCAAAACCTATTGCAACACCTGGTACTACACTTGGCGTAACACTTGGTGAAAAACTTGGTACAAACTTTGCATCAATTTTTGCACCATATTTTATAAATGGACACAAATAGCACCAAAAATGGGCTCTAGATGCAAAAAAGGAAGAAAAAAGGGACGCTAATCACAGGGTTTTGTTGTAGTGATACCTTATAAAATATATATTAGGAAAATGTGAAATATTTGTTATTTTTAGTTTACAAACCACTCTTTCTAGTTATGCCTATTACATAGGCATAACTAAAGTTTTTGTTCATAGTTGAATTAATTATGTGTCTATGCAATAAAGCTCCCTTTGCACCCTTGTTCTCCCATACATAGCCTGTCCTCTGCACATCCTTCATTCCACACAAAAGAGTTTAAAATTAATTTCATTGTTCTCTCACACATACCCCTTCCTCAACACATCCTTCATTCCACACAAAAGAGTTTAAAAATAATTTCATCCTTGCGGAAAAAAGTTTCCTGTGTACCTCGTTCTCCCACAGATACCCCATCCTCCACATAGTAAAGTCTTTGGACAAGGAAGATCCACGCAATGAAACAATAATATTAATTGGATATTTGTTCGCCTCTCTCTCCCTAACCCCGCCTATATAAAGGACCTACAACCATGTCAATTCTTGCATCATTAAGTAGAGCATTAGCATAATAATGCCAGTGTTAGTGTTAGAGCACTCAACAATGAAATGTCCAATCCCAATTTTTTTAAATGAATTATTCGCGGGGCTTCATTGGGGGAGTAATACCATACCACGTTCTTCCATATTGGGGGATACATATTGAGGAAAAAATGACATAATATATTGAGCATATAATAGGCGATAAATAATTTTTATTTTATATTAGCAAGTATAAAAAATGGAGCTCAAATTAATGAAAAATATAAAAGGGTATAAAATATGTAGTCAAATCAAAGGTATTGTTTAGTATAAGATGAACACACATAATATGTCAGAGGTTCATTGAGTGAAGCCCCCCATGAAATTGTCAAGCACTAGGAATCTTATGAGTTTCCCAAAACTTTAATTAAAATTTCAAAAGCACAACACAATAATCTAGAGTGAACAAACTTTGACCACGAGACATATATTATAGTCCTTGACCAAGCATAGAATAATAACAAATAATACATATTGCAACTTATCAATTTCTAAAATTTCCATTTAAGTTCAATAAATGTATTCACTTTATTTATTAATATATCTTATATATGAAAAAAGACATTAACACTATAACATATATATAATCTATAAATATATTTGGAAATTCAATGAAATTAGAAAATAATCACACTATCATAAACTATATTTGGAAATCTCAATGAAATTAAAAATTAAACAATAAAATTATGTATAGAATAAATTTAAATATGTTATTTTCATTCTTATTACAATTATTTGGGTGTTTATCAACATCCATGTAGTATAAATTATTAAGACAATACTTCCACACGTGAGAAAAAGGACTTTCGAAATTTCGTGTTGTTTGAAATAAAAGATTTTAATAAATATATTTATAAAAATAACCTCCTTTATAATATATTTTATTTTACAAAAAGAAACATTTGTACGCTTTTTAACATTATAAAACTCTCCTAACATCATTCTCGCATCATCTTGAATATTGTAACCTACCAAAATCTATTTGGTTACACTTAAATCTAATATTAGACTTTATATTAAATATATATACCATATTTTATATTTATATTTCATATATAAACCAACAAAAACACATTCAAATTAAAAACAAAAAACGAACTTGTTTTGAGTATTATTATAACATTAAATATATATTATTTTATAAGAAATTTTGGTTTGGTTAGGATCTATCTCGAGTAATCAGTCTACTCCTCTAATCTTAATAAAACCCAATATATCCCTTAAAATTGAACCCAAATAAATTGATGTACTTCTAAACACTCAAAATTGAACCCAAATAAATTGATGTACTTCTAAACACTCAAGATACTAATCTTAAACGTCAAGATTTTCAATTTATGCAATGAGTTTTGTATAATGAGCGTGTTTTTTTATTTTGGGGAATGTTTTGGTTGTGAGTTATTATTTGCAAAAAGAAATATTTGTGTGTGGAGCGAAAGATATGTTTCAACAACTTTGTACATTGATTATGTATCTTTATTGGAATTAAATATTTGGTTGCTTGGAGAAAATATACATAAATTATATTAAATTTTTAATTAATAATAATTTTTAGAAATATTATTTAATTAATTATTATTATTATTAATTTTCTATTTCTAATATTTTAATAATAAAAAAATGATATAATCACTTTATTAAGTAAATTACTGTATTTTTCTTTATTATTATATAATTACATGAGAGATATTTTAAAATACATAGATGTTAATATTTTTAAAATTTAATATTAATATAAAATTATATTAAAATAATTAAATGGAATCATTAACTATTAAAAGTTTAATATATGATTTAAAAAATATATGTCAGCTAATACTGAATATTTCTGCTCAACTAAAATTTCAACCAATATAATAACCACTTATTTGTTTGGTTCCATTCTATTTCCATTGTTTCTATTTAATAATAAAGTATATTGAATATGTCTACTAAATTAATTTTTTAACTAATAAAATCACACCACTTGTTTGGTTTGGTTATGTTTTTATTGTCTTTATTTAAAAACAAAGTATGACAAAGTATACTAGCTATTCCCATTCCATTGTCTCTATTTAATAATAAAATATATTAAATATATTTACTTAATTAAATTTTTACTATACATCACCATTTGTTTGTTGGTTTCTGTTTCCATTTTCCCCGAAGTATGAAAAAGTATACTAGCTATCCCTATTCTCTTATAAAGTCTGCAGATTCTATTATACAAGATATTAAATTTTGTTGTTTCCATTGTCTCTATTTAATAAAAAAGTATGACAAAGTATACTAACTATTCGCATTCTGTTATCAAGTCTGAATATTCTATTATACAATGTACTCAATTTTGTTAATGCTCAGGTTACCTAAATTTATTTTATTAATGCTCACATTTGCTAAGTTTATATTTTAGGTTTTAGTTAATAGATTTCCGGTTTCATTTAAATATATCAATTTAAATTTTCAATTCCTAGGTTTGGATTCTAGTCACGAGACTAAATCCCATTGATAATAGTTTACAATGATGCTTGCTATAAATCTAAATCATTAGGGTGAGGTTTAATTATGTCATCATTCTTCAAAACCAGAATGAATTATCATTAAGATGAGGTTTAATTCTGGTATTTTTCAAAACTAGAATGAATTGCTTCTTATTTCTGTATTGCATCAACCAAGGAATTTGGATGATTCGTCCACTGTACTCTTTCATTGAATCTCATTCTATCTAAACAACTTTGTTCTTTGTTTAATGATTAAAAACCCTAAATAATTTATTTTTTAACCACCAAAAACCTCTCAACTAAAATGAATTGCTTCTTACTTTTGTATTGCATCAACCAAAAAATTTGGATGATTTTTCCACTATACTCCTTCATTAAATCTCATTCTATCTAAACAACTTTGTTCTTTGTTCAACGATTAAAAACCCTAAATAATTTATTTTTTAACCACCAAAAACCCTCTCATCTACCCAGCAAAAAAAACTAAATGTACGCATAATCGAACCTACTCTATACTTCTATATTGAGACCATAGAAATATACTAATCGAAAAATGATGAGAGTTACAATTGGAACTAAACATAAAGATAAAGATAAAGATTACCAAGATATATTTAAGTCAAATACTGTGTTCTTTTAAAGGATCTTCTATTTTGAAATATGCCATTCACCACATCTCCATAATGATAATAGTATACTATGATCCTAGTTATCAATCTCACAATAAGATTCAATGGTAATAACTATCGATTCAAATTATTAACTAACTTTTCATGTAAATAAATTTATTTTATAATTTGATTTCAATTATTAGGTAGTTTATTTATTTATTTATTAATTTTTTTTGGTAAGTTCGGCATTATTATATCTTTATTATGTCCAATATATTACCTTGATTGGGGTGGGGAATTGAACAAGTGAATTCACATCAAGGATCTATCCAAATTGAGTGCTATTATTTATTATTATATTACTATTTTCCTAGGAAAATATGGTCCACCATTTATTATTAATATTATTATTTATTACTACTAATTTTCCTAGGAAAATATGGGCAGATCCACTCTATGGGATCACATCCCATTGGAAAAACTGGCAAAACTAGTTAGATCCAATTGACCCTGTGACCTCCCAATGACAAAGCAACATGACCTCGAATAATTGAGATAACCGAGGGATATATTAGTAAGTTTCTTGTTGAAAATGTAGCGATGGAAGGTCTTCTGACTTGTGCCTTACCGAGTGAAGACCACAAATTTGACATTGTCTAACATGGAAGCTAGACTTCAATTATGATGAGTTTATTTCCTATTTATTGAAATGGTCATCTAGTGTGCATGCATAAAACTTCACTTATGATGAGTTTATTTCCTATTTATTGAAATGGTCATCTGGTTTGCATGCATAGAGCTAGAAATTCAGTTAATTAGATTCTTCTTTAGTTATACTACAATATGAGATGGCAATGACAAGTTGAGTTAGAACAAGTTAAGGCTTCATTTTTTATTAGAAAGAGAATGAATTGAGTTCTCAGTTAACTGGCAATCACAACTAAAGGAAACTCAAAATTGCCAATAGAACTAGGCCTCCTTTCATGTTTCGAATTTTATCTATAAAGAGAGGAAAAAGGCACAAATTCATATATCTTTTTTTATTGTGGAACTGCACAACTATTTAGGAGGCTAAGTGTGAAAGGATTGTGGATAAGGGATTAGTATTGTTATGGAAATTCAAGGAGCTTAAGTGCCCAAGGATTGTGGATAATGGATTAAGATTTTCATGGAAATTAGAGAATATCTTCAATAGAGAATAGTTGTATAGTTGACAATAGTGAGGAGAAGCTTAGCATTTTCCCATAGACTGATTGTTCACTGTTGTAGCAACATGAATTGTAATAGATCCAATTACTCAAAGAACAATAAATAAAACATCACAACAAAGAAACCACATTTTCAGTTTTGGGTGTCTTGTTTCGTGTACATGTGTTTTTATCTCTTTCTCTTGTTTATTAATTGTTAAGAAACTTTGTATCTAGGTGAAAGTAAATTCAGTTTTAGATTTTAGTTTTCTTGTTTTCAGTGATTCATATAGTGCAAAGAGTTTCAAAGAAAATTATTATTTTTTATTTACTCTTTAAATTTAAATAGATGGTATCACATTATAGAGTTATAGAAATAGAATATGAGAGAATTATAATTTGTAGTAAATAAATATGTCAACATTAAACCAATCTAGATTCATTTTAACTCCCGATTTATTTACCACTAAGAAAATCAAATATCTTAATATGAAAACTATTTATCAATTTTGTTACTCAAAAGAAGTTTGCCATTCTAATAATTTAATTCTTCTTAATCTCGATTCCAGATTAACATAAATATAAGCTGGTACTTTAAAATTAACAATTTGAAAAAACTAATTTATGTTAACTAGATTGTAAAATAGTGTAAAGAAATCTTATCAATACTTAAAATATAAGTAAATAAAGATAATCTTAATATTCATAAATTATGGAATATTTAATTTAATTAAAATTTCAAATGTAGAATAAAATTTATTAATATTTATTTAATTTATTTATTTAAACACAAGGTAATAAATTTAAACATTAAGGATTAAAAATAAAATAATGTGAATATTAAAAATCAAAATTTCAAGATTTTTTCAACCAAAATTTGAAGGAAGAAAACACGACGCATTTAAGCTCATCCAAATAAAAACAACGGATTTTGAATGTTTTGATTGGACTGTTTGTGCGCTTGACTATTAATTTCATTAGACAAGATTGTCAAGTGAAGTTTCAAATTTACTTTCGAGTTCATGCTGAAATTTAATGATGGTTTTTTTTTTGTTTTATATATATTTATGAAGTTGAGTAGTTTGCAAGTAGTTATGCTTAAAAAATAATTTAAACACAATAATTCACTTATTTAACACTATAACATCATAAATTTGTTTATGAAATGAACGCCAACGTGATCTTTCTCTTTTTTGTGTTTATAAGAATCTTATTTAAGCCAATCCACTCATTGTTTATGAAATGTATGCAAACTGTGTTCGATATTTATCTTTTGTGTTTATAAGAATTTTATTTTAAACCAATCCACTTAAAATTTTATTGTTTTTAATTTTTTTCATTCACTTTTCATATTTCATAAATAAGTCTAAATTGTTTTCAATATTTTCCATTACCCTGAATTTCCATTACCCTGAAATAAGTTTAAAATGTTTTCAATATTTTCCATCACCGTGAAATGAGTTTAAAATGTGAAAAGCCTTTGTAGAACATCAAATTTCAGGCCCGGTGTTTGTACTCGACTTGCTATGCGGTCACAACTATCCAATCCATTAAACCACTTTCAATCAGGTTACATTTTCGGCCCGAAAATAACCGAAATTCTAATATGTTTTTGACAAAATCTCCCAAAATATTTTAGAAATTTAGATTTAGATTAGGGTTTTAATATTTTTGGTTGCATATAGGTTTTTTATTATGTTGGTGAATTTATTTTCACTTTTTAGAAATATTCCAACATTCGGATATTTTTATAGAAAAAACCAATTTCCATTAAAGAAAAAAAAGCCGTGTAGACAAAATTGCAACCTCGAAAACAACGCCCATCGAATACAAAAATACCGACACTATGTGCACTCATTCCGCACTTCCGCACAGCTGTATAAACTAAGTGACAGATGCATTCCACTATTCCGCAGAGCCGTATAAATTAAGTGACAGAGATGCAACTCTTATTTTTATCCTTATTGAAATATAAGGATGATCTGACATGTGAGGGGAATAGGAGTTGCTTTGCATTTATATTTCTTTTAAAGTTGATTTTGGCATGTTAGCAGCAAAACAACTCCTATTCGAGTAACATGTCAGACGGCATTTATATTCCGCTCACATGTCAGACCACATTTATATTTCAATAAGATAGAAATAGGAATTGCCCACCAGTATGATCCAATGTATCCACCCACTAGAATAAGTCGCTTTCCCTCCTATCGTCTCCACCTACTGGAATAGGTCGCTTTCCCTCCTGTCGTGTACGTCACCAATGCTTCAGTGGGCAATGTCATCGATATGAATTCTCCTTGCAGACCTCTAGGGATTCTGATCATTCCTCACCAGTATTACTGATAACAATAGAATACATTAAAACAGTAATCTGCCACACCAGGTTGATCCAGAGAACTGTCTTCCATGGGCATGCATTGAAAATTGCCTCTCACAATTTCGAGCGGCAGAAGGAAAAGAGTCCTAATAAGGGGGAATTACCAAGGAAAAGAGTCCTAATAAGGGGCAATTACCAACCAGTGCACACGAGAATAACAGAGGAGCATGTAGGAATAAGCAGACTGAGAATTCCCCGAACACGCTCCCAAAAAATGACGATGAATACTTGCAGCACGATTAAACGCTTAATAATACAACAATGATTTGACTGACATGAAAGAAGATTAACTTAATAATACAACAAAGGAATTAATATTTGTCCAGCTGGTCTTTCATAAGTCTGCAAATGTTTGAAAGGAAAAGAGAGTGACTAAAAATCGACCTGCATTAAAAACACATCGACGAGTATTACATCTCTGACACGATTACTTTCCATTCATTTTTACGTGCTTAATTAATGTCCATTCACTTTCACATACTCACAATTTTAAAAAAAGTTCAATCCTTGGTTGTAGAATGAGCTCTTAGCCATGTTAAATTAGGAAACAAAGATATTATTTTGCGTAATAATCTTGAATTCGTTCGGATTGTTATCGCGATATTTTATTTTCAATTTTCACTTGTATTTCAATTTTAGTAATCTTTAGTCATTGTTTATGGTTTTTTCTTAATATTGTTCTGTTTATATTTATTGTGATACTACTGTTCCATTATTTAAATTACAATATTTTAAACAAGATTGGAATTTCAAAATAAATTTACTTATAAAATTAAGATTTCAATATTTTCCTAACTAATATTGACAGACCTTATTTTTCATAATTAATGTTGACTGTTTTGCAAATTTTTTAACTGGCAAATCAAATCACCGGTGACGAGTAACGAAGCAACCAGGCATCTGAAGTCGTAGGGACTCAGTAGAATCACTGCAGTACGTCATCGACCTATAAGAAGACAAAGAGTGCGTTTGCAAAGTCGTAGTCTAATAATTATATTTTGACTCAGTAGAATCAGTGCAGTACGTCATCGACCTATACAAAAGACAAAGAGCCCGTTTGCAAAGTCGTAGTCTAGTAATTATGATTTTTGCTAAGAGAGTTATGGAAATTATGTTTTTTTCTTACACGGAATTTTGTAAATTTAAGTAAAGGTTTTCAAAATTCATAATCTTAAAATCCTTTATAAATTTTTAATTGTGTTGATTCCTTTATAAATCCTTTATAAGGTTTTAATTCCTAATCAAAAATATAATTCAAACATTACGCAATTTTTTTTTTTTAATTTTTAACCCATTTTTACCCCAACCATTTTTGGCAATCCGGAACCTCTTTTGCAAACTGCAAGATCCAGAAATCAAAATCAAGGCAAAAATTCCGTAACTCCACCGTTACGCACGATTGCTCTAATTTTGATTCGTGGTTACCGGTTTGCTACTTCTACTTTTGAGCTACAAATGGCGTTATCCCTGTTTCTCTACCACAACACTCTATATGCATCTCTTGGCACCGTCGCGAGAAATAGTTGATCTGAACGATGCATCGCTCGCTGCCAACAACTACAGTTTGGAATCTAGTATGGGTTGAAGTAGCACCTTTCCTTGGCCGCTGCTGCTTGTAGGAACAATTGCAATGGCAAACGAAGGTGTTATTTCAACCCCTACCAGACTCCAATAGGGTTGAGATCAAATCAATATGATGCGAAGTGTGGAAAATTTACAAGTGCATTCAAGATGGATTTCAAATTCTAGTTTTGATAGAATCTTGAACTTCATTTCCTCACGATATTTCAATTTAATAGACTATGGATTATAAATTCCTGGTTTTGTTTCATAGTCATTTTGTTACTGTCTTTAACGTTATATGCAAATTCCTGGTTTCAATTCATAGCCATTGTGTTACAATCTCTAGATTCATCTCCTTGCCCGATTTAATCCCCAACCCCGATATAGAGAAGTTGTTCTAATGCTCAGAAATTGAAATTGGACTTGACTTGCGTGTTTTATTTACAGACTATTTTTTTGGCTTATGTTGGATCGAATGTGAACTCCAAGGGAACGGCTATGTGGCGAGACGAATATTACTTATTATACCAAACCCTTATAATTATTTTACTTTCCTTTTCTTTCTCTTCTTTAACTGGAATAACTTCTCTCAAATCAATTGTTTGCAGGAGTCGAAGTGCAGTTCTTAGGACCTGTAGCACTGAGTTTTCTGGGCTAAAGCCCATAAAAGAATGTCACGAGAATATTGATATGGGATAATAGTTATATTCCGTGTACCCTTTACTTACCGTAGGATAATACTTACAAAATGCAAGTGGGTGCCCATGGTTCAGCTTATCCGCACTGCTATCTGGGCTACAGGTAACAGTTTTTTTTTTTTTTTCATTGGAATGTTGGGCTGGAGTGAGGTAGAGCCTTACCCAATGCTCTGATAATGGAAATTAAAGCAATAGCAGAAAACTCCCACACTTATCTATGGCCGAATGAATGAGAACTCGGCATTAGTATTTCTCCACTTCCAATACCAATATTGTCAACATTCATGCATTCGCTTGGAGGAGCAGAAGTTGAAGTGTTCTGAATGATCGCTCCCAACCACAGCAACGCTGGCCAAAAACTGGATCTGCAAGCTAATAACTGGCTGAATTAGTACCTTTGGCCGGCTTGGCTGCGACTTCTTATAGCTATGTTGTTATGACAAATGAGGGGTCCTTTAAACCCTTACCACACTTCGATATTGTTCAGATTAGACTAAATTTGGCACAAGCTAGAGAGCTGGTTGGTTTCCATGTTTTTATTCCTCCTTAAGTGTACATTGAGCGTGGATTTCAAATTCGGTCTTGTGATCCATAGTCGTACTGGTATATTGAAGGTTAGTCGAAATTTCCAAGCCCAAAGTCTGAAGAATTTGGAGAATACTAGATCCATAAATTCTGGGAAAGGTAAGGGGGGACCTTCCTTCACTCCAGGTCCAAAATGTGGAGATAAAAATAAATCCTCTTCCCAAAATAGAAGGTGCTGATGTGGCCAACACCAGGAAGGATAAAGGAATGAATCCCCAGAATCGAGCTCTGATTAATCTTGTGGGAAAACTTTCTCTGCATGAGCAACACGAAGAGAGATCAAGGACCGGATCCCCAGAGTTATCATTTCATTGGCCAACACAGCGAGAGATCCAGGGCCGGATCCCCATAGTTATCCTTTCATTGGCCAACACAGAGAGAGATGAAGGGCCGGATACTTTGATTTATCTTGTGGAGATCATTTTCTTCTTCTTATTATTATTATTCCCTTGGAGAGCCGAAAGACACGATAAACCCCTATCAACCAAAATCTGCTGCTGCGTCTCGTGGGCAGGTGTAATCCGAACCTGTCCACAATGGCAATACCAATTTTCTATGTCCAGCTATTAAATTACTCGGAAGATTGACTGCTGGAATTCGTTGATGCCCGTTTTTGTGACGTGTTTGAAACACTTATTGTTGACGTTTAAAACTTTTTAGAAAACGTTCTTATGCCCATTTATTTTCCATCTACTGGTACTGTGTTTTTTATCAAGTTGACAACTTGACATATTCTCACAGCTAGTCTGATGGACAACTGGATTAAAAAGTAGAAGGGAAAGTTACAGCTTTTAAGAGTATCAGTAGTTTGAGCATATCAACCATCGCTGATGATTATTGATCTGAACATCTCTTTCCATCTTGCTTTCCGCTCCATCAAGTACATCGCCTTGGTTTTACAGAAAAACACCAAAGAAAGAATAGGGTCAATGTCGTGAAGTAACAGTAAAAATGCCAATCAACGCCACTGTTGCCCCTCCATTTCACAGTTCCGAACGCAGTGGAAACTTATGGCACAGATTAAGGGTGGTGTGGCTTCATTGTCAAAGTGTACAGGCGCAGAAGAGGAGCTTTGGGCGAAGACTTCACTGACACTAACACTGTCAAGGTATTTGCCCATTCAGAGTCACCCCCAGCTGAAGATTGGCTCCGAGAAAACTGCGAATTGGCGCCTCAGGTTAGACATTGATTTTTTTCTTCCGACACTATAGGCCTGAGTTGCTTCGAGCTTTTAATTTTTTAATTTCATAACGGTTGGGCAGGCAAATTTGAGTTTCGTTCAGTATAATCTAATTTCATTTAATCTGCATATATGAACCAGATATAGATGCATCTTGTGTGTATAATTAAATGTGGGGTAATTTACTTCCGTGCAAATCTGCTCCAACTTTCAACCTTTGCCATCTTGAATTGAATCAGCAGTTGGTTCTTCTTTCTTTTCGCTTTCTGTTTCTTCCTCCTCGTTTTCTGATAGCCAAAAAAATCAAAATCTATCACCAAAAAAGTCATCATTATCTAAAATATCGTCTACATTCAGATTATGCAATTCTGCAATTTATAATAATTTGAATTTGTCCGGGACAGAAGAATCACTGCATAGCGGTATATAGAATTTCTTTCCCAAGATTATCAATATATTCATGTCATAAAATTTAAACCCGGGGAAAGTTATCATTAAACTTTCCTAACAGCCCAAGCTATACATCATTGACAAATAATAATTTGAATTTTTATAAACATAGTCAATTTGTAACATATTTTCTTTCAAAATTAACCTCATTCAACTTCTTCATTTATTTAATACGTCTCAATAATTAACAAATTGGAAAATAATTTGAATTTTATCAAAACAAAACAAAATTGAAAAATAATTTGAATTTTATCAAAACAAAACAAAAATTCACTATATTTACCTTGAAAATCCTAAAAATGATACCTTTCAA
>APFE031756168.1:15126-29227 GCA_000404065.3 Pinus taeda | reverse complement strand
CCCTTTCCAATCGTCATGACTGTCCCATTTGGATAGATCATAAACGCTGTTTATCCCTGCACATTCCAGCCAATTTTTCATTTCTGCGATTTCTTCATTTTCTGCGAGGGGGTCTCGATCCATTATACGATCATGCCACAAATTTGTTTGCTTTCCGTTGCCTGGGATCTTGTATGCCTTTCCTTTGAAGAAGTTCAAGCTTTTGCTGCATAATCGCCATACCTGAGTGCTGAGATTTTTTTGGCTTGCTTGCAGATTTCTGAGCGGGACTTTGTGGGCATACTTCGACTTCAAAGTTTCGCTGGCTCGGTGCTTGGGATATTTAAAAAGGTTCCACATGATTTTGCCTCCCATTGCTAGATTGACTATTGCAGGGTCGTGGATTTGCAAGCCTCCTTCAGAAGTTGAGAGTTTGACCGTTTCCCATTTCACCAAATGAAATTTGTGTTGATTCCCTTTCCCCCCCTACCAAAGGAAGTTGCGAAGTAATTTGGAGATTTGATCCGTCACACTTTTTGGGGCGAGAAGGAAGGCTGCTTGGTATATTGGGAGCGCAGATAACACAACCTTGATCAGGATGACCTTACCTCCTTTTGTGAGCTAGTAACCTCCCGAGACTGAGATTTTTGATTTAATTTTGCTGATGATTTCTAACCACAACGACCTCTTATTGCAACAGTTAGTGATGGATAGGCCGAGGTATTTAATCTTCTCCCAGTGGGCATGTCCGTTGAATCCAATAATGTTGGAGATTCCCGTAAGCTCTTGCTGGCTAATGTTCCAACCATAAATTTCACTTTTTCTTTCATTGATTGAGGCACCAGAGACCCTGCAATAACATTTAAGGACAGAGTCAAAAGCTTTGGCTATTCTAACTGAGGTACCTCCCATGAGGAGGGAATCATCCACAAAAACAACGTGATTCTGAGCTGGAGAGGTATTGGAAGGTTTGAGGCCAGGAAGGGAACCTGAAGCTTTTTTAACTGTTAGCTTTGTGCTGAGAGAATCCGCCATCAGGATGTATAGGAAGGGAGAGAGCGGGCATCCTTGCCTGAGGCCTCTCTGGGCTTGGAAAAAGGGAGTAGGGCGATCGTTTATGAGAGGGGAAATCCAGGGATTGTCAGGGCAAGCAGAGATGAGATTGACGAGATGGGAGGAGAAACCATAGGAATGAAGGACTTTGAAGAGGAAGGGTCGATTGACTCGGTCAAAAGCATTGACCATGTCGAGTTTTATCAGCATGCCTTTTTCTTTTCGCTGTTTTCTTGAGTGGATTATCTCCTAAACTTGGATGACATTATCCAGTATGTGCCTGCCTTCTACGAAGCCACCTTGATTGCTTGAAATCAGCCTATTGAGCAATGGCTTGATCCTGTTTGCTAGGAGCTTTGCCAGAATTTTATAGGAGGCGTTGTAAAGCGATATAGGCCTGAATCTGGCAAAGGTTTCAGGATTGGTTTCTTTAGGGATAAGGGCGAGATAGGTGGAATTAGTTCCTCCTCCTACTTTGGCTTTTTTCATAAATCCTTTTGTCATCTTTAAAAGGTCAGCTTTGATGATATCCCAACAAGTTTTGTAAAAGTGTGTTGTAAAACCATCAGGCCCAGGGGCCTTGCCCGATTCCGTGGACCAAATGACTTTTATGATTTCTTCTTCGGTGTGGGCTTAGTGAGAACGACATTGTCTTCAAGGCTGACTAGGAGAGGGATGTTAAAGAGGAGATCAACAGTTTCTTCCTCGTTGGTTTGGGTGTCTGCGGTGTAGAGATGTTTGAAATGTCTTTCAGCTGCCTCTTTTATCTGGCTGAACCCTTTGCAGATCTGCCCCTCTGCTGTTGTAATTTCTGAGATGTGGTTTCTGGAGTCTTGCTCGATATTGGCGATGGAAGAAGGAGGTGTTCTGGTCACTTGCCTTCAACTACAGACTTCGAGACTTGATTCTCGAGTACTCTTCCTCCATTCAAAAAGATCGAAATGATGAGCATTTTAATTTAACTTCTTTGTTGAGCAGCATTGGAGTGATATCTATGATTTCCAATTCGACTTGCACCACCTCTAAAGTCTGAACAATTTCTTTTCTTTGACTGGTTGGGTTTGGAGATGGTTTCTTTATCCAATTCTTCAAGTCTTGCTTTGTGGCTTTGAGCTTTTGTTCCCACACATAGTTGGAGGACCTTGTGAAGGATTTGGCCCATGCTGCTTTCACCGTGTCAATGAATCCGTCCCTTTCAATCTAAAGAGGGCTAAATCGGAAGGGGATTGGGCCAAGATCTTCTTCATCTTCGAGAATGAGCTAAACTGGTTTGTGGTCTAAGGTCAATTTCGGTAGAATTTTGGTGATGATTATCTTCTTGTCCATCATCAAAGTGTCTTGGACAAGAAATTGGTCCAGACGGGCTGATATATCTTCCTCTCCCACTATGTTGTTGGTCCATGTATAGAGCCCTTTGACCAGATTGAAATCAAGGAGATCCCATTGTTGTATAAGGTCTTCAACCATGGGGAGCATGGAGTCTCTGCTGTTGATTCCTCCCCTTTTTTCTTTGTATTTTAAAACAATGTTTAAATCCCCAACAAGAATGATATTACTAGGGGAGTGCTGCTCTAAAAATTCATTAAGTGAATTCCAACAAACTCTCTTTTTAGAATACAGGACTAGTACATAAAGATTGAAGAGGGATATGGTCAACTTACTTGAACAATGTGTTAGCTCCGTAAAAATCCAGTGCTGGGTCTCATGGGATTTGATCAACTGGAAGAGATCTTTTGTCCAGAGAGTTGCAAGCCCTCCAGATGAGCCTCTTGAGGTGACTTCTCTTCTTGCGCTTTTCTTCCATTTCTTCTTGCGATGTCTAGAAGGGATTTCCCTTCTATATTAGTCTCTTGGAGCATGAGAATGTATGAGGGTTCTATTTTGAGCAGATCCTTGACCGCTTCTGCTTTCATGGGGTTGCCCAGACCTCTATAGTTTCAAGAGATGAGGCGCATTATTTACCAGGGGTGGGGTGGGAGCCTCCCTTAGGGGGCCTGTTCCTGGAGTTTCTCCCAATAGACATCTCAATTGTGGGCTGGCTTCCTTGGGTTTTGAGCCTTTCTACCTCCTCTTCCCTTGCTTCTCTACGGGATTTCCAGCCGACCTTTCTTGTGGGCTGCTCATAGCTTTCCTCCTCCGATGAGTCGGAGCTTTCAGCTGGTTTTTTCCTTGTGACATCTGCGTATGAGGGATTGGAAGGGCTTCCTTGGGGGACTTCGAGGTGAGCCATTTCCTCATCTTCTTTGTTAGAGATAGGAGGGACGTTTTGATCCAAGTTTTCCGGGGCTATTGTGGCTGACTTGCTCTATCTGTTTTCTTTGTCATTTGAGTTCTTTTCTTGGATGGGGATGGAGCTACTTGGTGCCTCTTTCGAAGTGCCTTTCCCATTTCCTTTTCTATGATTGGTGGTTTTTTGTATTAGGGTCCATTGCTCAACGATCTGTTTGTCTGATTGTTCTTCCGCCTTTTTCTTGCAATGTTTGGCAAAGTGCTCGTAACCATGACAGTGTCTACATTTGAATGGAAGTTGTTCATAGTCCAACTCTTGTACATGTGTCCATCCTACTACTGTTAGTTTAATGGCTTCCGGTAGACCCTCCTCCAGGTCGAATTCGACACAGATGCGCACACATGAATATTGATATTTTCTTGCAGCCTGATCTATGTATTTTCCTAATCCGTTTCCGATGATCTGAAGAGAATTTTGGTTCCAGTAGTGGAGGGGAAGATGGGGAAGCGGCACCCACACTGGAACAGCAGATGGGACATCCTGAGCTGGGTCGAAATCTGGTGACCATTTGTTGAGATATTGTCCTTGGGGGCCCATAAAATAAGGTCTCTTTCTAAAGATTAGGCTTCTGTCCTCTACACTTTCAAAGACGAAGACAAAGAAGCCTTTTCCTACAAAGTAGCTTTTTATTCCTTCTTTGATTAACGACATCAAGTTCCTTTGAGTCCATTCCTCTACCGACTTAGGCGAGGGCCAGAGGCCCGTGAACTGGCATATGAGGCCTCTCTCAGCAAGGTTTAGGGTTGCTTTGCAGGTTTCTTCTTCAGGGAGGGCAACCGATGGTATGGATTCCATCTTCTTGACAAACTTCTGGTGTATGGCTGAGGGCGGGCGCTTAGAGTTTGAGTGGATCATTGCTTTGAAAGCCATCACCTCCGGGGGAGGGGGCAGGGGAGGGTCCAATAGGTCCGGACCCCTGAGGGTGGCATGCCTGATCGCAACAGATCAAAGCTGTCCAAGATGCTTAGCAGGAGCCAATCACTAAGATAAGAAAAGGAGGAGCCCAGAAGGAGGGTTGGGGGCTGCCCAGATCGGAGGAGGCCGGGAGCGGGAAGGCCCAGCAACAAGGCTTCCAGGCAGGGAGGCCGCAGGAGGCAGCTTAGGGGTGCACAGCTGAGCTGCTAGGTCAACGACTCAGCGATCTAATGAAAACTTTATTACCAATTGCTTTAAGGCATCATTGTAGATCACAAAATTAATCTTCAAGAGTAATCATACTTAAAAATTATCTCTTTTATGGTTGATGGCATTATGCTAAATTATGGTGATGATTTACCTAATACTTTTGTGAATTTGGATTAATTTAGTCTTAAGGATTTTGACCTTATAATTCTAATTATGTAGTGAAGCTAGATCAAGACATTTGGACTATTTTTAATAACTGCTTCATAGGGTAAAGGGTTCATATTGAAATATTTTTTTCTTACACAATCTCCATCTATGTCATTTTAAATTCACAATGTAGAAAAGGATATGGATTTCTTTTCTTTACTGAAGGGTCAACCTATTCATTCGAGTCAAAGAAAATGGTTTTCGTGGGAACCACAATTGAGTTTATCCATAGAGATGGGAAGCTTTGATGATATTCATCTTAAGTTCCTAAAGTGGGTTCCTAACCAAATGAAAATCTGCACTCCACCCTTGGTTTAATTTTTGAGTATTGGAATTAACCTCAAAGTGACTCAAAATTATAGGTGGGGCAACTGTAATATCTAGGCAAAAAAGCAGGAAAGATGTGATGGCAAAGGAGCAACAAAGGAAGAACAAGAGCAATAAGGTATGTTGCAGTGATGTTTGACAATGAGAGGTTATGTTGCATTTTGTTGATGCTTGACTAGAATGTAATACAAACATGTGATGGACAAAGGAACAACATTTGTAGCAAGGCATATATATTATGTTTTGATGGCTTGGAAGAATAAAGGAGTAGTAAAGTATGATGGAATATGCACAGATGAACATGCTTTATTGCTTTATTGGCGAACATATTGTTAAAACTTACTTTCATATGTTTGTTATGCTGCAATGGGTGTTGGTGAAAGGTTGCTTGTGCATATGGAGAAGTGGATAATTGTAAACATGTATGCATATGATGAGTGAGATGTAAGGCAAAGGAAAATACATGAAGAATATTGTGGTGCAAGGCTATTTGAATATGAAAGAAAGGCTATATTAATTCATGCTATTTGTTTATTTTATTGACATGAAGAATATAAATGCATGAAATTTGGATATGATGAAATTACTTTTATGTATTTTAATATTCAAGAGTTTAAACCCTTTTGGAATTGAAGAGAAGCCTTTGGAATGAAAAGAGACAAGTTTTGTCATTTCAAATTAGTGTGTGTGGAATACTAACAACCATCAAAGTTCATTTATAAATTTGTGTAAAGTTGTAGAACTGAAGGGTTAGAGAGAGTTAGAGAAGGTGAGAGATGATTGAGGTGTTATGCATTAGTTATCTGGAACATATAAATCAGATGTAATGCTAATTTAAGGAGAAGAAGGATCAAAATTAGAGATGGAGATATGAAAAATTGTAGACCAAGTAAACCAACATATTGTTTTCATTTTGTATGAGGTGATTATGGTCTCCTTTAAAGTTGTGGCTTGATAAATATTAGGTCAGAGGTTGTATAGGTAGGAGCCTCTTATGGGTTGTAACTTGTAGAAAACTTATGGGAGTTGGAGCTTCCTTGCATGTTGTAGCTTGCAGAGAAATTGAGGTAGTATCCTCCTCTAGGTTGGATCCTACATAAAATCATGTAATAAGGGAGTAGGAGCTAGTTTGCATCACAACAATAACAAAGTTATGGTTCTCCCTTCATGGTTTTCCACTTATATTTGGTTTCCATATGTGTTGCTATTATGCACTGATGCCATGTTTTGGTTTACTTATTACATGTTGTTCCCATATTAAATCTAATGGTTATTATTTTTTAGGTTGATTGCTTAATGTTTCAGTTAATCCGTTAGAAGCAAATAATTTTAATGTCCATGAATGGAATAAACCGATTCACCCGGTCTCAATTCAGTCAAGTTTTCATCAAATGGTATGGAGTGGGTTCCTTCAATATAAGCCTAACAAATTTAAGGTATACCTTGTTAAGTCATGGACTATCAAAGAGTACACTTGCTAAGTGAAACAAACTTTCATGAATGGAGAAATAAGGTAAATTCTGAGCTGATGTCTTATGGACTGGTGTATGGGAGCTAGTGTGTAATGATTACTATAAAGACTCCCACTCCAAGCGAGAACAACACTGGAATTCTTAGGAAAAATGCATAATGTATAATAATCTTGACAATAAGGATCTTGTATAGCTGTATATTTAAATTATGCAAAAGAAAATTAGAAAAGGTTACAACTTATGCATGAAGGAGACATTAGTAGGAGAACTATCCAAAACTAGAAGAAAAATAAAAGGAAGAAAAAGTTTTGTCAAAAGTAAAGTATTCAATCAAATGAAGCAAATTTAGTTGAAGAACAATTCAAGCTTGACTTAGTCTTGGTTGAAATATAAATAATGAGGATGATACCATAAGAAACTGTTGCAAATATGTGATGAAAGAGAACATGAATTAAAGGAGGAAATTGTTAATTTGAAGACACATCTTGAAGAGGCAAGTATAATAGAAGAGATGATGAATAGTGGGCTAAAGGTGAAAGAGGTACAATGTGAAAGATTAGAGTGTGAGATCATTTCAGCTAGAAGAGAGTTAGATGAAAATGGCAGGTTGAATAAGCATTTAGAAGAGGAGGTTGTCTCCATAAAGAAAGAATGAAAAGGCATCCATAAAGGATAATGAAGCAACCCTAAAAAGACATACAAAAGAAGAAGCTAGTTATAGCATGATTTGTAAAGAAGCAAACAAAAACAAGTGGCAATATTGAGATGAAGAAATGGTCATTTGCTTCTTGAGATAAATTGAGCAATTTTGAAGATCTCAAAGGATATTATTTGCTCCTTTGAAATATATCAAGGGTTTTTCCTACCATCAATATAAGAAAACAAGAAATCAATTTTAATTAGAAAAATATGCAGCAAATAAGAAGGCTTCCTCAAGAAAGAAAACAAAGAATATATTCATTCACTTGGTACACAAATCATTTCTATGGTTACTGTTATTTGTGAAATGAATTTAGGAGTAGAGCTATTGAATGCAAAATTTTTGTAAAGAAAAGTAGAAATAACTCAAGAAAGAACACACCATTTGTTTCATTTCTTGGCCATATAAAATGATATTTGTGTAGCAATATTGGCCATATGGCCAAAGAATGCAAGTTGTTATATACTCTAAAGAGTTCTGGATAGAAAACAAAAGAAGCTCCAAGCAAACCAAATAATGAGCCAAAAGGAAATGTAGATAACAATAGAAGGCAACCAACTAAGGTATTGAAGAGGAAAAAAAAAGGAGCAACCTGAGACTTCAATAGCAAAATGAAGTCATCATAGCCTTAGGGGGAGTTGATATAGAAAGAAAAAGAAGAATTCATTCATTGTTAGAGGAGAAACAACATCTAAGGGAGAGAGAAGCCCCAAAATATCTTGAAAATATCAAAATTTTGAGGAAGCAAACTCTTACAATGAAAAATACAATATATGTCAAGAATGACATTGTTAATGAAGAGAACAAGGATGTATATGAAAATGAAAATGCCTTAGTTGAGACTGTCAAAATATTTGCTCACAATTGTCACGGAAGGAATATTCCATCCAAATTATTTTCCTTTGAAGAACATGTAACAAAGATGTTAGAAAGTAGATTACATGAACATAAAATGCAAATGACAGTCAATGTATTAGTGAAAAAAAATTAAGCAAATAATGAAGCAAAATTCAAAGCAATGTTCTAGTGCAGAGATATTTTATTTGCATATCTATATATACTTTGCAGAAGAGACTACATGTTGTAGAAAATGAGGCTTATTAGTCACATAGCCACAACCATCTAAAGGAAAAGTTGTGACAAAATCAAACTTGCAACACTTTGAAAGAAATAGTCTTTATCTTAAAAGGAACAAGCAATGGCTTGAGAAAGTAGTTGGGCATATCATTGAAAGAGCTCTACTAAAAAATTAGAGAAGAATACCTATTTTTAAGGGAACGAATGCTTGTGGGAAAAAAGTAAGAAAAAGAAGAGGAGAATGTATAGCCTAGATGAATGAAACAACATATTTGATCTTGCACAAGCATAGACTAATAGATTTTGAATGACATTGAAAAAAATATTTTATCAAAAGCCTCTAAGATTAAGACAAAATCCTCCTAATGAATCATTCAAGTACATCCTTATAGATAAGAGAAAAGAAAAAGTTCAACAATCTAAAAAGAGATAAGAAGCAAGGAGAATATGTATATATAATATAAAAAAAAAGATTCACAAGAATGAAAGTAAAAAATAAGTGGATAGAGGACAAAATCCACATAGGCTTATGACAGAAATGGCAAGAGACAAAGAGACAGATAATGAATATTGTGTATATAAATAAATAAGTGGACAAAGTTATAGCGTTCGTTACAATTTCCTTAAAATAAATTAATTGGTCAATGTCACATCCCACTATGCATTATAATTATATACATCAAGTGTTGTTAATACTACTGGCTTTTTATTTTAGAGCAACATTTCAATTCCTATTGGCAATTCGTATTGGCATATGAAGGAATATGACACTTGTGCTCAGGTCAAAATATATTCGACAATGTACATTGAGGATTATTTTACAAGTGCGTTGAGTGTGTTACAATATATGTAGTGGCATTAAAGAGCATTGATTATTAGTCAGAGTGTTTATATTAAAGAGCAACATTTTTATTAATGGAATAGAGTTTAGGTTTTTATGCCCTAATTTGGAAAGCTTTAATTATTATACAAAATGTTTAATAATATTATTTGAAAAAATGTTGAGGACAATATTTGGAGCTTATTGTTTGCAATACCTTAATACAATGCATAATATGAGTGTGTTGATAAAATAGGTAAAAGAGAATGTGTTCAGTTATTATTGCAAGGGTTAATAAAATGAGAAGCAATGTGTTGATAAAATGAAAAAGCCTTAATAAATTTAAATTTACACATGCAACATCTTATAGTATTGCAACATTTTTAATATCAATTTGGAGCAACATTTTTCTTTTCTGGATTTTGGTACATTGTTTTTATATTAACAACATCAAGATAATTACTTAGATGAAACATTTTTGTATACAACAATATGCCAACGATATGGGAATGAATACAACATTGGTTAGACTATGAACATTGGTTTTATAAAACTATGGTTAGGCTATGAACGTTGGTTAGAATAACAGGATGCTGGTTTCAATAGAATGAATAATGTAACATTGGTTTAAATGGAATGATGGCCCTATATACATCACTGATTGTACAAATATAACATTGAGATTGCTTTTAATACATTTAAAAATGCAACAATAATGGAACCACATGGAACAATAATGGAGTGATGACATGCTGGGAGGATAAATATATTTGCTCTGGTTTTTGCATGCTGCTTTAAATATGGAGAGCGTACTTAATTTTGCTATTAAGAATGTTGCATACTTCCTTGATATATGCTATAGAACGCTGCCAACAAATAATTATTATTGCATCAGATATGGCAACATGGATATGGTTTTATACAATAATTGTTATTAGAACATTGCTTTAATACATTGGTGAGTGTAGACATGGTTTATATATAACTTTTTTTTTTATATTCCAGACTTAAAGTATTATTTATTGAAAGAAAACTTATTTCACTTGGTTAATATTTGGAGCAGCCTTATTATTTAATGTTTGGAGCAGAGTATATATTATTTTGAGCAGTGTTATTCATATGAGGAGGAGAGCATTATTGTATTTGGAATTCAATGCGATATGTTATTTGAGAGAGAAACGTTCACATATATGGCAATAATGCGTTATATTTCAATTGGCTGACCAGCAATGTGTTCAAGAAATGTGGTTTTGGTTAACCAGCCATGCATTCATGGTTATTGCATTTGGCTTTCGAGTAAACTTTGCATTATGAATTGATATCCTTATTATGTTACTTTTCTAATTAACAATACTTACTTTAGTCACCCCTTCCGAGTAGTTTAGTCACTTACTTTGATTGGAATCAATTGGCAGGATATCACCTTCTATCTTATGTGCCTTTCCAGATTACAGTACATGCTTACCATATGGCCATACCTATCACAGTCATATATGAGGGCACATATGTTAGCATTCTATCCTCAACTGCTTGGCAAGCTTTCGGTTCTCCTCAGTTTGTCCTCATCACCCAGAATATGTTAGCTTTTAACAGAGGAACTAGTTAACCAATAGGGATCCTTCCTAAGTTACCTATTAATTTGGGAGGAAAGACTGTCTATATAGATGTTATGGTTGTCCAAGGCCCGTTGGATTTTAATCTGCTCCTTGGCTATGACTATGTTTATGTCATGTGAGCTCTTTTCTCTTCCCTCTTTCGAGTGATGTGCTTCCCGCATGAAGGAAGCATTGTGATCATTGATCAACTTACATTCGTTGGTGCTAAATCAACTCCCACTCAAGGTCATCCCTAAGTGGTTCTCATATGCAAGCAGCATCACCCCCACCACAGGTTAATTATGTGGCTACCTGTTCCATGCCTACATCTACTGATGATCTAGTAGGTGATGTAGTACGCCATGTACTAGGGACGTTAGAGCCTGATTTTTCCATTGGATCCCTGGACATGTATCCCTTCCAGAGTGTTGTTATCCCATCTAATGAGAAACTATTGGAAGCGATGGCCTATTTTCGTCTGTGATCAAAGATCTGGAGCAGAGTTCCTTGTCTTGTGTCATGCTCATTAAAAAATGAAACAAGGGATATGAGGATATTTATTTTACCATGTCACCCTCGTTAACAAATGAAATAGGTTCCCATGAGGATATTTCTTTTACCATGTCAACCTCGGTAAAAAATGAAACAAGGTTTCATGACCATGGTTCTTTTCCTGTGTCAAGCTCATTAAAAAATGAAACAAATCCCCTTCCAATTTGAGTCTTTGATTAGATCCTGTAAAATCCTAGTCGAGTCTTTCACTTGATCTCGCAAGTGAACCTTCATTCCATCTATCTGTTAGTAGCCAGTAGTCTACTTAGGTGAATGAAATGAACTTGGGGGGAATGTACCTCGAATTGAGTCATTATGTTGGGGGCATGAAAACTCATCTCAAGCATAGTTTATCTTTGTTTCAAGCTTGTGTAAAAATGAAACCAAATCCAAGCATAGCTTTTTCCCATGTTCCAAGCTTGTGAAAAAATTAAACCATCTTCAATTATACTCAAGCATAGTTTCCCATGTTTCCCATTTTACCTCCCGTGATTTCCGTTTTATCAACCTGTTTTGGCTAGATGATCCTTGGTTTTCTCCTTTCCATTGTTACCATATATTTGGCTGATCATATGCTTTCACTTGGTTGTTTTACCCTTGCCTGAGGAATATTTACAATGAGTGGTCTTATTAGGAAACCTCTTAAATCTTACATGTTTTGAGCAGTTCCATCATGACCAGAACCGGTTGTTATCCTTTTATACCACTCGTTATTCCAAGGAGAGACATCTTTTAACTCTTTTATGACTCTTGAAATATGAAAATATTGTCAAGCACTTGTCTTTTCGAACTTGTAAAACTAAATGAAATGACGTCTACTAAGTATAAGTTTAACCATTTTCCAGATTGAGATAAACTAGTTACGAAAAAGGAATACCTTAGTCAAATAGACTAAGAGATTGTCTTGAATATTGTTTTCTCCCTTTTCAGATTCGAGAGACTATTTATGAAAAGGTACATTTGGAGTTTTATTTTCCACCTATTTTTCAAACTCTCTAAACATGAAAAAAATGTCGAGTTTCCCTTCTGTTAGACTCGTAAAATTTAAGAGACGTAGGACTTGTCATCATGAAAAGGCCAAGTTTTTCCTTTCTAGAGCTCATAAAACTTACAAGAATGGATTCATACAAAGGATGAACTGATAGGACAATAATATGCTATCCCCTTCAAGCTTGTGATAAAAAGTAATGGGGTACTCACTAGAAATGGTGGGGGAAAAGGTGAAAGTGATCATCTCTTGTATTTTGTAAAGGCAGCATGTCACTCTTGAACATGACACTCATCTATTGCTCATCTCGGGTTTGGAACATCCTCACTTGGTCACTTGCCTTCTTGTGTTTGGGAAATCCATTTTGCCTCTCATCTGATTATACCACTTCGTCATCATGACCTCTGATCCTATGTTGAGTCAAATGCTACCAAACTCCGGAGTCGTGTCACTGATATGTTCAAGAGAAGTCTTATCTGTATTTTTTTACCACTTATACACTGCCTGAACTTTTACCACAGTCCTGGATCACACTTGTCTATTTGACTACATCCTTTTGTTTTGTGTCAATGATGTGGGATTCATTATGGACTTCCTTCAATGGATCAGTTCCTGTTGACTTTAGCTCATTATCGAGGAAGATGATCTAGAAAATCCCTTCCAGTACCTTAAAGCTTGCATGCCTCAATGGCAAGTTCTTCACATTCGATGACATGTTTACACCATTGACCTTCGATTAGATGATTCCATGGGTGTTTGACTTCAGCTTCATTATTCACATTCATGGATTGTGATGATTGTACCTTGAGATCCATTTTCATTATTGATGGTTTCTCTCTTGCCTGTTAATGGTTTACATCATTGATCAGTACTTAGGTGGGTTTCTATCATTTTTGACTTCAACACTTCTATTTCACATGTTAGAATTTGTACATTGACCAGGTCGAGATGAAGCGCAAGACCCTAGATTATGTGTGGTAAATCTAGGTTGCTTGGAGTTATGAGTTATTCATGATTGTACACATGTTTCCTCTAGTAGGATGGATGCGTCCATACTGTGGATCCATATCTATGATCCTTTCTATTCGGATGGCTATATCCATACCATGGACCCATATAGATGATCCCCTTCTATTCAGATGGCTGCGTCCATGCCATGGATTCATGTATTATTAGATGCATATTCATGTATCATTAGGCATGATCATCAGAGATGTCAGATATATATATGTATATGTATATTCTTGATTTGCAGGTCTCCTGATGCTATTTTTCTAATCCTTGCACTGACTTGTAAATCATCTCAACCATCACTCCATGTTCTGCCTTCATGCTTTAGGGTGCATCTGTTACACAATATTTTTTCACACCTCCTATTCACTTCCTGTTCCATATACCAAAGTGCCAAAATGTTGACTACTGTGCAACATATCCATCATGATATACAGACCAAAACCTCCCTGAAAAATCAAAGGAAACTGCCTTGAGTCAATTCTGAAGAAGGTTAGCTAAAAGCCTAATTTTTAGGGCCAATGAGTTTTGATCCTCTGCCTGCCTTGTTGGATCAGGTGCACAGCAAATAAAATAAAACACACAGTAGAAGATCAAACACATAAGACAGTTTTAACGTGGTTCACCCAACCAATCTGGGCTACGTCCACCAAACATAGGCATCAAGAATATATTAATCAAATTTGGAGATTACATCAAGAAATCCTCACACACTCTTAGCAAATCATTTGAATGATTGCCTGTTATATAGCATAGAGAATCTAACAGCCTCATAACTCCCTCACATCAAATATAGGAGGCATTAACTCCCTCCCAACAACCTGGAGCTAATCTAGGAACTGAATCCCTATTGTTGTCATCCTTCAGAGATTTTGCCTATTTGACTAAAACAGAAAATCTCAACA
>APFE031756168.1:0-12470 GCA_000404065.3 Pinus taeda | reverse complement strand
GTTTTATACCCATTTGAATCAAGTGCTCCTAATGAAATCAAATTTTTTCTTAAATCTAGTACATGCCTCACATCAGTTAATATTCTAGTTTTCCCATCAAACATTTGTAGTTGTATGCTCCCAATCCAAACAATATTACATGTTACATCATTACCCATGTACACAACTCCATCATTAATTGATTTATATTCCTTAAACCATTCTTTATGGATACACATGTGGTTTGATACACCGGAATCTAACAACCAATGTTGACCATGATTTGACACGTTAACTGATAATACTTCATCACTCATACCTGAACCAGATGTCGAACATGTATCTGTCGTATTCGCCTCCTTCTTCTCTGTCGAAGACTCTGCTTTTGAAGTTTGCTGATGTCGCTTCCAGCAGTCCTTCTTTAAATGCCCTGATTTACCACAAAACCAGCACTTTAGCTTACTCTTCTTCCCTTTTGACTTTGAACGTGAGTCGCTCAGTTTCCTGGGGCGTCTTTCTTTCGAAGGACCTCTAACCATCATAGCTTCTGATGTAGAGGTTTCGGAATGCGACTTCCTCCTTGTTTCTTCCGATAATAAGGATGCAACTACATCATCAAACTCAATAGTTTCTGATGAACTAAGACTTACAGAAGTAACAAAATGATCCCATGATTCGGGCAACGAGCACAATAAAGTAATATCCTCGGATGGAATTTTTACTTCTATACTTTGTAATTGCACAAGAAGAGTATTAAAAGCATTTAAATGATCAGCAATCGATGTACCTTCCTTCATTCGCAAACCGTACAACTTTCGCTTCAGGAGAATCCTATTGGTTAAGGATTTGGTCATGTACAGTTTCTCCAATTTCGTCCACAAACCAGCAGTTGTTGTCTTCGACACAATATTAAATAGGACATCGTCCGCCAGGCATAATCGAATGGCACTTACAGCTCTTTCATCCATTTCGTCCCACTCATCGTCTGTGATGTTGTAAGGTTGTTTGGATTTACCCATCAATGCCTTTACCATGCCTTTTTGGACAAGAAAGTCATGCATTTTCACCTTCCAGATCTCGAAATTATTCTTGCCATTAAATTTCTCAATTTTAAACCGGGCACTTTGAGTTTTCACTATTTTGTATCAAAAAAGCACAATAATCTCCAATATCCAACCAGTAAAAAAAAATTGCCAATGCCTTTGTTTTTACTCAACAAAAAACTGCCTATGCCTTTAAAAAAAAAATTGCCGTTTGCACTTCACAAAAAAATTTCCGCCTATGCCTCTGTACTTTTGCCTTCTTTTTTTTTTTTTTTTTTTTTTTTTTTAAACTGCCCTTTTCAATGATTCCAACCAAAAACTTAAAGCTTGAGAGAAGTCTAACAAAAAAAAACCTCTAAAAGCGTCCAACTACAACTTATAGAAAATCTGACCCGACATTCTGGTCCATGGTTAAAACAAAAAACCACAAAGAAATAATGTCAGCCGAAAACCCAAAATGTATAGAGGTTTGTAGTTTCGAATAACGGACCAAATCAAACTATTCAATTCATTCAAAGCCTAATCATATAGTAGAGGAACCTGGGTTCCATGTGCACAGATTATAACCAAAAGTCATACGAATATACCGCGAGCCATCCATGAAACTTCCAGGTATTAATATATTCATCACAGCAGAAATACGACCTTCACCACCATCCATTGCTTCCTCATACGCACCGGGTAAATTAAAAAAAATGGTTTATCAAAAAATACGCAGCACCAGCACTTTTATACAAAAAATAAACTCAGGCTCCATGCACCAGCAATCATGTGTATCATCCACGCACACACCAGGTATAAAGGTTGAATAGTTTTTAAAACAAAAAACAGGCCATTCATACCAAAACGCTCTAAATATTGGTATGTACCAACCAGAATGTCACGCCGGCGTTTTTTTGTTGTTGTTTATTTGGTTTCAACAAAAAAAAAAAATTCTGTAATGCAAACGAGGCGGAAGCATATAAATAAACACAACACTGAAACAATGCACCTGGACCTCAGTTGTTGTGAAACACGCACAACGTATCAGCGCTCCACTACTGCATCTGCACGCAGGTGTCACCGCACGCAACGATATATTCACTCCACGCCACGCAGTACCAATATACCAGATCCACGCCGGTTTGAAATGTATCCACGCTCAGCGCGCAGGGTATTGACGGCTCCAGCAATCCACGTTATGCAGCCACAACAATCGATTACAAACAGCCCACGCAGCAATCGATTTCTCCACCACAACAACGATGTTAAACACCTCCAGTCAAACGCACCAACAGAAATCAATCTCAGCACCTCCCCTCGCGTTAGTGTAGCGCCTTCAACACTCCGGGACTTGATCCAACAGTGCTCTGATACCAATTGTTGGATCAGGTGCACAACAAATAAAATAAAACACATAGCAGAAGATCAAACACATAAGAGACAATTTTAACGTGGTTCACCCAACCAATCTAGGCTACATCCACCAAACATAGGCATCAAGAATATATTAATCAAATTTGGAGATTACATCAAGAAATCCTCACACACTCTTAGCAAATCATCCGAATGATTGCCTGTTATATAGCATAGAGAATCTAATAGCCTCATAACTCCCTCACATCAAATATAGGAGGCATTAACTCCCTCCCAACAACCTGGAGCTAATCTAGGAACTGAATCCCTATTGTTGTCATCCTTCAGATATTTTTGCCTATTTGACTCAAACAGAAAATCTCAACATGCCTGTTCTGATAGGTTGCACTACTTTACCCTAGCACTTCTAGCATGGGTTTTGATATGAAAACCCATGCTGAACCTCTTCTGGCAAGTTTTTCCCAAACTTGAGGAGACACTTTGTGCACAGGAAACTTTGAGAACATCGATTTGGATATTGGTTGTTGTTGATATGGTCAATCTCTCGCATTTGGACCTCTTGATCTTATCATTATGGGCTTTCCCCTTGAGATGTTGACCTTAATCCCTCTTTTGTGGATCCCTAACTCCCTCTCCCTTCCTATAAATCAACTCCCTTCCATCCCCAAATGGTTGGTCATTTATTCATGCATTCATATACTGATATTATGCTTAGATGTTGCCCATTCTAACTTGGAGAAGGAGTGCTTGAAGAGTCTTTTCCTGGACTCGGACATCCACCAAAAGGAGATCTCCAACATCAAGGCATAGGTTGTATGCTTCCATTTTTAGCTTATTAATACATACATCTGATGTTCACTTTACATAATTGTATAAATGTTTATGATTTTAGCTTAATACTCCTTGATTTATTAAATAGTTTATGTTTGATGTATGCCATATATGCTCTTTTATCTTTCATATCTCTTTGATCTTTCTTGCAGGTACTCGTACGAGAAGAACAAGTAAAGAGCGAGGCCTGGAGTGAAAGAATCAATGTCATCTCCAAAAGGATTGAGCGATTAACATCAAAGCGAAGTAGGTTTCTCCTTCTCTCTGTATTTGTTAAACATAAGCTAGGAAAGTGTATGTTAGTTTGTTTAGTTTGTTGCTAGACCCACTCATTGGGATTGAGGGATTGCCTCTGTTTGCAGAGGGGATTTACCTTCACAACAGTTGCACCCAGGGAGACAATATTAATTGGTTTTGTGACTGGTGCACACATAAGTGGATCAACACCTACCCATGTCCTCATTTTCTTAATAAATCCCATGGATATACCATAATTAATAATCATGTGATATGAAGTATTCTGTAAATTATGAAATTCAAGGTTTGAATCCCCCCAATCAGTTTACGTTTTGAGAAGAAAATTTCATGTACTATAGATCAACATGTTGTTACAGAGATATCAATTTGTTGTTGATAGACTTGGTTGATTTGGGATTGGATTTTACAACAATAGTAATTAGCATGTCAATGTAGTCCTTGGGTCCATAACAATTAGACCCATAATGCACAATAACTTATCCATACTATATCTATGAAATAGACTTCATGGGAACATCAACCACAAATTATCTCCTTTGATGATAGGGATGTCAAACATGATGGTGGCATGCAACAACTCATATTGGAAAGGGCATATATAGACACCTAGAGGTATAGTGGTAACGGTCAAAATCAACCCTATGTCACACAAGTACAAAACTAGCCTAGGTGTTGATTCCTCTAGTAAGAAAAATAAATGTTGGTAAAATCCACCCATAATATTTGCTCAAACAATGGTTATGTGACAAGTAAAAAATGAACCATTAGATAATCAAGACTACCCAAAACTTGTCAAAAAGCCAAAGCCTCCTACATGGACCTTGGTTTTTGAGGAACACTACACATTTCTTTGCCAAAACTATGAAATTGGCTCTTTAGTCAACCATGGTGTTTTCTTTGAATATCAAGTATGGGCCAATTACCCAAAGATGAACATGTACTTGAAAGTTTGCTTGGAGGTTGTTATATCATACCATTTTAAGTCGTTGGTTAAAACTTGTATCAAAGTGCATTTGTCCAAGGATATGAAAGAGGACATAAACTTAGTGTTATTGTGAGTAAAAGAGTGTGAATGTAGTCTATTTGTTTTTTCATGATACTTGATTCAAATGCCATGATAAGTCCTACCATATTGAAGAAGTCTCTCTCCTTCAAAATGAGAACAAACAACTCAATCCTAGCCAACCTCCTATACTTGAGCGAATGTTTGATGTATATTGTTAGATATAGATTTGGCAGAACGAAATAATAGAGAGAATCATAAGAATCCACAAAAAGGAAGGGCCTACTCAAATTGGACCTTATTGGTTGTGAACATTCTTTAATTTTTGTAATTGGAGTCTATAAGGAATTGTGTTCAACAATGTAATAAATGCAATGCATGATCAATATTCACAAGACCAAACAAGCCATTAGACATGGGTAGATCAAGATTGGCCTTGTCAACCATTATATCTCTATTTAGAAACCTAGTCCCAAGTTGAACTAGTTAGATACCTTTCAATATGAAACTTATTTTGTTTGTTATGTTATACTCTAATTTCTTTTATGAATCAATTGAGCTCTACAATTTCAATAGTGGATTTCTCTCCTTGGGTTTCCCACTTATTCTTAGTGTGTTATTGTGCATTATTTAAGGTTATGTTATGTTGACATTACTTGTTATCATTATTCTCTTTGTTATAAGCTATTGTTATTCAATCATGGTTAATTTTTCAATAAATCAATTTTGTTGTTTGTACTTTATTAGCCAATTATTATATCATAAAGGTACATTGATTTGTTTCATATGTTGAGTCATCTTTAAGCCCAACATTTGACATGTAGTCCCATGAACTCAAATTGGCTGACCAACAATGTGTTCAAGAAATGTGGTTTTGGTTAACCAGCAATGTGTTCAAGAAATGTGGTTTTGGTTAACCAGCCATGCATTCATGGTTATTGCATTTGGCTTTCGAGTAAACTTTGCATTATGAATTGATATCCTTATTATGTTACTTTTCTAATTTAGGACTTTATATCTTAAAAAAAAATGATCATATAATAAATACATTGGAGCTTATTGATACGTTATTTTTCCAACATTTGGAGCAGCTTATTACCACTATCATTGGAGCTTATTTTCTATTATTCGTATTACCATTGCCATTGTAAATTGGATAATAGGGAATTACAATTAATTTTTTGGCAAATAATGCAACTCCCAAAAGGTTGTTCGTTATCTGTTGATGCAAGAGGAATATGAAACACGGAAAAATGGCTCATTGATACGAGGTGTTGTTATATTTGATGTAGTTAATACTTTGCATGGAGCTGCGTTAATTTAATGGAGTTGCAATAAAAGTGTTTTATTGAGAGTTGCATTTATATGTATTATTTTTGATCATTTTTTAGATAATAAGTTGTTGTATTCAATGTAGTGATATCTGATAGTATTTGAATTTCCGAGTAATATGAAAACAAGTCCCATTACCAATTCTAACTTCTATAATTTTAGTGTTTAGAATAAATTTACCTTCTAAAATTTTAAGATTTTAATGCTTAGAATAAATTTACCATAATCCCACAGATAATATGGAAAATTGATTTCATAAAATTTTCACAATGCCATCTACTCAAACCTTATAGAACCATATCCATTCAACCATGAAATGTGTTCATATACTATTAAACTATGGTATCGTTATCGTTCATATATTATCAATTGTAGCAATGATCGTATATTATCAATTGCAGCAACATTCATATTCACATTGCAATTTTTTCACCGACGATCTCGTTTTTATGGTGCGGTTATGGTAGTGCTCATATTTTATCAAATACATCCATATCTTATATGCGATCACGTGTTCATACATGCCTACCTTACATGCCGAACTTCAAATGAGTCCATATATTTGGTGGTCTATGCACTGCAATACATCCCTCACATATTTAAATTCTCATAGAGACATGTTCTATTTGTTCATATCCTCTCACAACAATGCTTAATGTATGTATTTATTATTTGGAGAGTATTATTAAGAGCTTATTTTTCATTAATATATTTTTTCAATGTATTATAAAGCCATGTGGAATGATATGTAGTGTTAATATGGAACAATTGTATAGTTGTTGGGATATGAGTTATTGTTGGACTATACTATTGTTTTTGGCAGCACAATATTAAAAGTCAATTAGCCATACATTCTAGCTAATTAGGATTTTGTTCCCTAATTTCATTCAATAGTTAATCTTCAGAAGTTTGACTACAATGGTTGAAGATTATTGTGGGTACTAGGTGAGTGCAAAGGTATTGAAGATATTATCAAATCAAGTTATTCATTATTCATTATGAATTCAAATTAATTTGTCTTTCTATTCAATGCTCTCTTGGATTTTGCTAGTCAAAATATGTTATATAGGGTTATTGAATTTTAGAAGGAGAAAGTGGATTTTATTGTTTCTTTAAATAGCAAAGAAAATTTGGATCTTAATGAAAATTTGTGTGTAGCCCTTAAATAATACCCACCAAAGAAATGCTTCCATATAAGCAGTTTCTTGTAAGTGAAGTGAGGTCATAGGAGGAGTAAATTTCCATAACTATTGAGGTATCTCTTTATGTGGTGTATGTGGTGAGTGGTAAAAAGGTTGACTGTAAAATTTATTGACCAAATAGACTTCTCCATCATAAACAAAGATAAATCTCTTCTTGTACCCTTGCCATTAATGTCAAAGGGTTGGGGGGGTAAGGTAAGGTAAGGAATGTGTTATAATCAATTTCAAAGGGGGGAATTGATGGAATTATTATCATTGATGGAAAAGGAGAGACAAGGAAAATAAGTAGCAAAGATTGGATGGAAAAGGAAAATCAAAATCTGTGATGTAAAAGGAGAAACAAAGAAACAACAAGAGAACTAAGGTATGTTGCAGTGACATTTGACAAAAAGAGGCTATGTTGCATGTTGTTGATGCTTGATGAGAATGTAATACAAACATGTGATGGCAAAAGAACAACACATGCAAAAAGGAATGTCTATTATGTTTTGATGGCTTAGTAGAATAAAGGGCTAGTAAAGTATGATGGCATATGTACAGTTAGTGTATGCACGGTTGAGAAGGTATTGTTGGAGAACATATTATTAAAACTTACTTTCATATGTTTGTTATGATGCAAAGGGTGTTAGTGAAAGGTTTTTTCTGTTTACATATGTTGATTTTGATAATTTTGGAAGCTCAATGATAAATTTCAATCGTGGAACTAGATTCTTATTTTCTATATGCCCAATTTTGATTATTGAAGCACTCAAATCAAATAAGGGAAAGTGTACTTATGAAGAAAATACCACATAAGCACATTTTGACACTTAGACCCTAACAAGAAATTGGTTACCCTTGGAAGCCTATAAATACAAGTGACTCCAAGCTCATTTGAATATCACCTATCATCTTCTTCTTCTTCTCTTCTTCATTGATTGGTTCCCATAGGTCTGAGGCTTGGCCAACCAAAGAGGTTCGAACAAGTTAGAGATTACATACAGTCATAGGCTTGTCAAAGAATATTTTCAATTGTATTCATAGGCTTACATGCTCAAGAGAAAAGTTTCCTCTGATATAAATTGATATTGGAAACATATTTTTGAATGTTATTGGGCTAATTTTTTTGGATGATTTTTTATTGGGCTCATTGTACTCTGTGTTGAACATTTTATGACAATCTAATAAACAAGAAGAATTTCAAGAGTTTTCCCCATAGTGGGTTTTTCCCTAGTCTTTGATCAAATTTTGTGTCTCTTGTTGATGTGTTGATTTTCTCATTTATCGTTGCATTTAATGTTCTATCTTCAATTACTATTGATGATTGGAAACATTAATTGATATTGTAAAGGTTGCTAATTGAAGAATTGAATTGAGCTAAAGTAATTGAAACATCATAGAGAAGTGTGAAAATTAACATAGTATAGGAGCTAAGGTGAAGGATAAGCCCAAAAGAAGACAAGTTGTTATCACTTAAGAAATATGATATATGAAACTTCTCATCCTAGCCCGATGACAAAGGTCAGTGTTAGTCTAAGTTGATTTCATTTTTTCCTTAAAGTCTGAAGTTTTATGAGGTCATGAGTCAAGTGTATTCTTATCTACCATTGGTCCCCCCTCATTCACCATTGATTTCATAGTCATGTGTCACCTTGTTATCCACCACAAAGCCTTTTGGTAATTGCGTAGCGCATGCATTCTTTTTAAAGTGTTTTCACAGCTCATTTACTCTGTTTAGCAGTTTGGCAGCGCAAAACCTTATTAGGTGATTTCGCAGTGCATCATTCAAAATTCAAACTAACTGCATTGTGAAATCAGGGATTCGTGCATTCCGCAGCGAATCTTTCCCAAATGTAAAATCCGTTAGGTAAATTAGTGGCTGCATCATCTTGTGTCAGTTCATGTACTCCACTTATCACGTTCCACCACCCATCTCCATTATCACCACCATTAGATTTGTTGATACACACGGATTACCATTTCCAAGAAAAGCCACCTTGCACAAGTCTTAATGATGATTGTAAGCCTCGCATGAATAACAAATCTGCAAGATTGCAATTTGAAAGATTATAAATGACAAGATTTCAATTTTAAATACAATTGTAATCAAGGGAGGCAGCAAATCAGGCGAGGCAGATTTTCAAAAGAAGTTGAGTTTACAGTTCGAATAGAGCTAGTATTCTTTTCTTTCAGGTCTTTAAGATTTCATGGAGAGATCAGTAGAGAAGAAAGAACAAAGATCATGCAAATGTATGAGAAATGAGCCTGAAGGCTTAGATATAGCACTGAAGAATAAAGAGGCGGAGAAGGCGTTTAAAAAATCCGGATGTTGGAATTTTTGCAGGAAGTTACAAGGAGGGCATGCACATGTGACCAAAGAATTTGCACTTAATTTCACAGGATTAAATTCAAAGGTGGCTATGATGGAATTGCAGGTTTTGCCAGAGATGATATCCACTATGACAGAGATTCCACGAGGGCAAGAGAATTGGTTCAAAAATTTCAAATTTGACATGAATCCATGCAAAGAGTTTTTAAAGAAGGAATTTGTTAATTCAGATTTGAGTAAGTCAGTTCCTAGGAGCTATGTCAAAGAGTCCTATGCACATTTACTCACCTGTATACAAAAATATCTGACTTGCGAAGGAAGGTATAACAAGGTGTATTCGTACCATTTCAAACTCCTTTTGCAGTTTACAGGGAAGGTTTGCATTGATCTACCTTTTTATCTATTCTGCAGTTTGAGTAAGATGTGTGACAAAGTACAATTGAGGAGGGAGGCTTGTGATACTTCTTTGCTTCACCATGGCTTGATTAAATTACTTGTCTTGCATGAGCTTCAAAAGGTAGGCAAAGATTGGAATACATTTATTTTCATGGCTGGTTTCAGAAGCCACACTGGCCTCAGTCCTCTACCTACAAAATATCTTACAACAATGGGTCTTCAAACAGAAACAAGAGCCAAGAGATTTCCAAAATTAAAGGCGAGGAAACAAGTTAGAGAGTCTGTAAAGCCACTGATCATTCAAGATACACCTAAACAATCAACTAAAGAAAAATCTCAAGTCAAAGAGATTGCACCTGAAGCAAGTAGAGCTGAAGTAGTCCCAAGGAGAAGAACAAGAAGTCAGGTGGCTAAAGAAAAGGGTAAGTCAGTAGCTGTTGAAGAAAGTCCAGTTTCGAAGGGAAACCTAAACGATTTATTGCAGGCAATTGACTTTGAAGAGTCCCCACTAGTTCATGATGAGTTGATGCAGTCAGAAAAAGAGAAGCCAAAGAAAGCTAAAGCCTCAAAGAAACTTAAGTTCGATGAGCAAGTTGAACAATTTGTTTTCAAACCCAGGAGACCCATAACAAGGAGATTTCAGCAAGTACAGGAGGTAGCACCAAGAATAGATGAAATATGGGAAGAGATACAACCCCATCAAAGAAAGGACAAAGGAAAAATAGTTGCCCAACATAAAAAAGATAGTATAGAGGAATTGAAAAGAAGATTGGAATCTGCTAACCTTGAGATTGCCAGGCTAAGGAAAGCTGCCAGAAGACATGCCAGCATACAAGCTAATTATTACAGAATTAAAACCTTATGGGAGGAGAAAGCAACTTCAGAGGTGGTTGACTGTGATACTCAATTCCATACCTGGACAATAGCGGCAATTAAAGAAGCAAAATTCAAAAGAATGATTAATATGCAATTAAGAGCTGGGAACAAGGTTATGAAGAAACAAATTGAAGACTTAAAGGCACAGTTAAGCCAGCTAAAGGAATCTTCTAAATGAAATCCCATTTCAAGTAAGATTATGTTTTGAATTTTGATGATTTTGCTTAGTCTCATCTTCTTGAAGAATCCTGCATGTCCATTCAGTTTTGGAAAGTCTTGGAACAGTTGAAATGAGGTTTTGATAGCAAAGTGCTCAATTAAGTAAAGTTTTGGGTTGAAACTATGTTTTTTAAACAACTCAGCAATTTCGTAGCGCGCTACGAAACTGTTGAAGCTAAAAAAATCCAATATAAATCAACCAGTTTTGAAACATAAGCGGGAAATTTTGAAGGGTGAATATATACAAGGAAACATCCGAAGCTGCAGCAATCAATCAGGTTAAGACAGGTGGAGAAATATGGATTTGGATCCAACTTTAAATTTTGTCATAATGTGAGAACTTTAATCACGGTTCAAATATGTTAAGACAACTTAAATGAGTTTTTATTTTAAAAGGCAGTGGACAGCACATCAAGGACGTGGCCATCTATCACATTTTGGAAAACAAAGATGAAGGACCTGCTTCTGTGGATTCGAAAACCATAAAGACCGATGAGCAAGGGTTGTTTCCTATATTTCAGCACAATGGGAAAGATGTGGCATGGAAGACAAGCATGGAGTCTTAAACCTCCATCACAACCAAACTAAAAAGGAACCAGATGTCAAGGAATGGGAATCATTGTAACCAATGCTATTATTAGCATAACATGGTGTTAGAATCCTACTAGATTTAGATCTCTGAAAATTCTAGTTAAAGTTTGTTACATTGAATAGGCAGTTAGAAGTTGATTAGGTGTCATTAGAAGTAGATTTCGAGTTTCCCTCATGCTTGAGGAGAAATCTTAATCAGATAGAAGAAATCTATATATAGCTGGAGTAGCAATGTAATAGAGGTTGGAAATTTTATGAAAAAACTCTGATATTTGGCTTGTGTAATACTCTGTTTTGGTAATACATGTTTGGCTTTACTTCTCAGGATTTGATATTCAAAATGTGTGATAGTGTTCTTTTCCTAATTCTTGCAGTAGTATGAATGTGTAATCACTTAGAATTCACTTGAGGTGCTCTAACTTCCTGTACGCATTCATAGACTGTGTGGTCCTATCTGAGTTGGTATGTTCTGAATATTTTAAATGTTGAATGCCCTGACTTCTATGTAAGGTTGAAATCACTGTCATATTGAAATGATTTTGACTCCATAAGCCCAATGGATAGTTGCTAAATGTGTTTCCACCATTGATATTTTTACATTTGTTTCACAAGAGTTAGCCTTTGAGAGCCGGTAGCTCCTTCCGCATGAAAGGTTGTATTCTCTAAACGACAAGGAGATGTTGGCCATCATGCATGCATTGGCTAAGTACTGGCAATATTTGGTGGTTAACAAGAGTTGGCCATTTGTTTCACATAGGGTGACCTCCCTGCATCAACACTGTGCTGATCCCCTCTCCTGACACATCACACTCCAAAACAAATGGTTGTGTAAAATCTGGTAATGCAAGCATTGGGTAGCTGCTCATAACCTCCTTGAGCCTGTCAAAGGCTTGCTGCGCTATATCCAACCAACTGAATGCCTCCTTCCTCCTCAAATCTATCAGGGGTGCAGCAAGCTGTGAGAAACCTTTGACGAACTTCCAATAGTAAGTATAGATGCCAATGAATCCTTGAAGTTCTGTCACATTTCTAGGCTCCGGCCATTCTCTGATGGCCTTGACCTTCTCCTTGTGGAC
>APFE031756161.1:63191-93640 GCA_000404065.3 Pinus taeda | reverse complement strand
AACTTCGGCATTTCCTTACGTATTCGTGAGTATCTCTGAATAGGGTGGGCCAATAATATCCAGCATGAATGATTTTGTGGGCTGTTGTATCAGCTCCAAAATGTCCTCCTGTTGGTCCGTCATGTAGTTCCTGCAAAACTTTTCGTGCTTCAGGTTTTTCTAGGCATCTTCATAAAATTGAATCATAATTTCGCCTAAAAAGTACATGATCTACAATTATGTAGTTTTTTTCTTTTAATCTAATGGCGCGTTTGTTTTTATAGGAAAGATTAGGAGGTGCATATCCATTTTTTAAATAGAAGATCAAATCTGCATATTGTGATTCATGATCAGTGATACTTATCTGATTAATTTCTTCAATGTGTTATGTATCCTCTGATTCTTGAATATTGGATGCTCCTGCTAATAACCTGCAAAAACCTTGGCCTCTGACAATCTTTGCTGGCTTGATTTCCAAGTCATATTCTTGTAATGTTGTGACCCAATTTGCCCTTTTTTCTCCTAATTCCCTTTGGATTAGTAATTGTCTTACCACTGAAAAAGGAACTATAACTTTTGTATGAGCTTTTAAAAGGAAGGGTCTGTAGTGTTTGACAGCTTTGTACATAGCAAAGGCTTGCTTTTCAACTTCTGAATAATTAAGTTCAGCACCTTGAAGATTCGAACTATAAAATGAAATTGGTGCCTCCAAGTTTTGATCATTAATCTGAGTCAAGACTGTTGCATAAGACGAAGTGGATGCGAGAGTATACAGTATGAAATGATTTGAAAAATTGGAGTGCTTAAAGCAGGGGCATTAATTATTGATTGTTTGATAGAGTCAAACGCTTCTTTTTCTATAGATCCCCATCTAAACACTGAATTTTTCTTAATCGTTGTTTGCAATGGTAAAATAATCTGGGAAAAATCTGGAACAAATCTTTTAACAAAGCTAATTTGACCTAAAAATGACTGCATGGATTTTTTGTTATGAGGGAATGGAATATCAGAAATCTCTTTAATTCTATCCAGATCAATATAAATACCATCTTTGGAAACAATGAAGCCCAAGAGCTTTCCTTGATTAAGAGCAAAGAAGGACTTTTTGGGATTGAGCGAGATACCATACCTTCTGCAGCGTTCAAAGATTTGATTTAAATCATGTAAATGATTAGACCTTTTCTTGGAAAATACAGTAATATCATCTAAATAGAAAACTATCGTTTTATTGATCAATCCTTTGAATGCTATATCCATTGCTCTTTGGAATGTAGCTCTTGCATTGATAAGTCCAAAAGGCATTTTTTGGTAAGCATAAGTTCCCCATTTGGCTCTGAAGGTAGTTTTAAGCCTGTCATCAGGATGGACCAAAATTTGGTTGTATCCTGAAAAACCATCTAAAAAGGACATTAACTCAAAACGAGCTACCGAATGGAGTATCTGCTCCATGGTAGGTAATGGGAAGCTATCTTTTTGGCTTGCTTTGTTAAGATTTCTGAAATCTATGCAAATCCTGATGTCACCATTTTTCTTTCTAACAGGCACCATATTGGAGACCCAGCTTGAATGCCGGACAGGAAAAATGATCTTAGCCTTCAAGAGTTTATTCAGTTCGGATTTTATTTGACTCTCTAAGTTATGATGAATTTTCCTTAACTTCTGTTGGACTGGTTTTTGTTCAGAAAGCATTGGAATGGTATGCTAAATGATTGATGTATCGTATGTTTTTAAATCATCATATTTCCAAGCGAAGACATGTTTATTTTTTCTTAATAACCTAATGAATGTTGTTCTTTCTTCCACAAAAAGTCCTAATCCCAAATTGATGTTTTGAGGGTTTTCCTCAGTACCTAGGTTTATCAACTCAAATCTTAAAGTGGAACTTTGGAGCTTTGAATTGGTTACCTGTTTAAACCTGTCTTTAATATTGTAGAGATCCTCTAGTTTAACCACTAGTTTTGGTATTGAGTTTTCTTCCTGCTTTTCCTTTATTTGAAGGTCATGATCACTTTCATCAATGATTTGATCATCGTAGGACTTGTCGGAAGTCAAGAAATTTGAAAGGTCTTCGTCGTGATTGAACACTCACCAATTGGTGACATTGTCAGGAATTGATGGTCTAAAAATTAACTCTACTGAAAATCTGTCTGGGCTGTAATCTTCGGAAGGTAGGAGTTTAGAATCAACATTGGCTAGCAAATCTGCTGCTGCATTCTGGGATCTAGGGATAGGAGAAATGTTAAATGTTAAAAATTGAGATATAAGTTCCTGGACCAAAGAATGATAGTGCTTGAGGTGACTAGAAAGACAGTGAATTGTATTTCTAACTTGTTTTATGACAATCTCTGAATCACCAAACACTTTCAAATATTGAACTTTAAGACCAATAGCTTTATATAGTCCTTGAACTAAGGCCTCATAATCAGTTGTATTATTTGTGCATTCAAATTCCAACCTACATGACAACATAGTTTTTTCTCCTTCAGGGCTAACTAAAATTCACCCTGCTCCTGCACCTTCACTGGATTTAGACCCATCAAAGTATAGTGACCAAAATAAATAATTATCAACAATTTTATTTACATTTTTCTCAACAATATTGACACATCTTGATCTATCCGTTTGTGAAAAAATTTCAATTTGGGATGTGAAATTATTCACTGAGAAAGGAGATGGTTGGGCAGTGTAATTGCCAAAGAATGATTCGGAAGAGTAATTCCCCAAAATATTATTATTAAATGCTATTGGTTGATTTTCCTGTTCAAATTCAGTGACAGTATGGGTCATATGTTTCTCCCGGTCGATTTTGATTTGGTTTGGCTTTCCTTTATAGGGTAGCCACATATGGGACCAATCGGTAGAAATATAAACGTGGAGCTTCTCAGACCAATCCCTACTCAAGATTAAACCATAAAATTCAGGTATATCGGCAATTAAGATATCAATTCTCTGAACCACTCGTGGATCAGCTGATAACCTGATAGTTACAGAGTTGATTTCCCCTAAAACCTAGACCTTGGTTCTATCCAACTGCACAATATGAATTGCAGACTTTTGGGGTTCAATGTTCAGTTTGGAACAAACTGAAGCTGGCAATATATTAGAGGATGCCCCTGAGTCAATCAAACAGTTGTGTAGATTTCGATTATAGATCTCATAGGTCAAGAGGAAAGGGGGAGTATGGGAATTTGATCTGTCTCCAATTAAAATTGTATCAGTGGCTTCAATTCTACTAGAAGGCGGTTGACCTGAATCATTTGTAGCTTTAGAGATCACAACACTAGGAAGAGGTGAAGAAGGTACTGCATTTAGTTCCTTAAGAATCAATTTCTGCTGATGTTTGAGTTTGCTAAGTTCAAACATAGTAATGTTTGCCTTTGTCTTCTTCATATCATCAATAATATTGTAATCCATTGAATCTGATACTACCAATGTCTTAGATGTTGAAGGTATATTTGAGGATGATGGTTTATTTTGGGGTGTTGTTGCGGTCGACTTCTTTGTGGGTACCTTTTCCTTTGTAGTAGTAGTACCTGCACTCCTTTTCTTTGAAATTGATTGAATAGGTTCAGGAGTACCTTTACTCCTGGTAGTCATATGGAAAGCTTCTTGTTCATTTTCTGTGTTGGAGTTGGGTAATATGAAGTCCCACATTCCATGGCATTCGACAACCTCCTCTTCTTCAGGTTCATCGGATGGTGAAACTGTTTCATCTTCTTCTTCCTCTTCAGGATCTGAGTCTGCATTAGATATAACATTTGGTGGTTTTCACTCAGGTTTCTTAAAATTCCTAAATGGATTCTTTGTTGAAGTTTCTGCTACTTGTTTTTTTATTTCAACCATTTCATTTGACATTGTTTTGAGGACCTTTTGTAGAACCTCCATATCGTATGGATCTTTAGGGGTTTTCTTCTTTGAATCATCTTTAAAAGAAACTTTTTTGGATTTCCTATCTTCAAGAGCAGCTTTCTTTTCTAAAGCAATAATGCATTTCTCTACAGCAAGCGCTTCTTTCATGTTTTCGGCTAAAGTTGGTTTTGCAGCCCTATCTAAAAAAATGGCTATATTTGAAGGTAGGGTTGTTATATACCACTCGCTTCTGATTTGCTCACTTGGCTTGGAGTTGGTTGGAATCTTATTCAAGAGTTTATTGAATCGGGAGTTAAACTCCTTGATAGGTTCTCAAGATTCAATCCTTAGATTCGAAAGATCATTAATTAGTGTCGCTAAAGATCTATCATCACCATACTTAGTGAGAAACTTCTCTTCAAAGATGTTCCAGCTGGTAATGGATCCAGAGGGTAGGGAAAAATACCAAGACCTAGCTAATCCTTGTAAAGTGTAGGGGAAAAGCCTAATGACAACATCTTCTTCTGTTACTCCTTTTAGATTAACTGATAACATGAAATTGTTAATATGTGCTCCGGCTAATGTTCCAGCATCTCGTTTATTCGCCGAATGATTCATTCAAGCGTGGCTTTGATTTTTGGCGGTTAATCACAAGTGAATCACTATCGGGAACGAGAAGGTTTTTAATAATAATCTAACCTAATATACCCAAGCCTTTTCAATATTTTTTGAAATTCGCGCTTAGCTTTATCGCAATCGCAATCGGAGAAATGCTCGAGTGGTAATGTTTGTGTCATTGCAAAATCCCCAATCCCCGATGGCGATACAGCTTATCACATCGGGAGTTTTATAAAGGTGACTTTAACGTGTGTGCACTACACTCCCCGATTGCTGATATCGATATCGCATCGGAGAAAAGTGAGAGGGCCTTTTGTTACACTTGCTTGCCTTTCCCGATATCCGATAGTTATTCACTTTTCGAATCGGGGTAAACCAATGGGTCTTTTCATTATGCATCCCTTGTTGTTGCGATATGCGATCTTGCGATCGCTTTGATCGCAATAATAAAGAATTATATATTTAATTTGTAAGACCGATTTATATTTATTCAAAAGTTTTATAATGTATTTCTTCTTTCGGGCCTTTTGATGAAGGATGAGTTGATACCAATTTTATTCATAAATCTAAAAAGGGACCCATTTCATATTATAGTTAAAGATAAAATTTTATGAAATGGGGGGTTGTTGTACAGCACAAAACCAGGTTTGATGGAGAATATGGTAACATCACTGCTGAGAAACATATTTAGAATTTTGAAAATTTTCTTGACCTTTTTGAGGTTGAAGAAGATGATGTCAGTATTAGGAATTTTGCTTTATCTTTGCAAGGTGAAGCTAAGAAATGGTTTAAGAACTTGCTGACTACAAGAATTTTTGGTTTCCATAAGTTTGTGAAAGTCTTCCTTGATAGATGGGTGATAAAGAGGAATCCTTTTCTAATTTTAGAAGAATATAATCATTTGGAAAGACAACCAGGAGAAACAGTGCAACACTTTTCATCCAAGTTCAATCAAGTATACCATTCAATGTTTGCTGATATAAAACCACCTCCCGGTTTAGCTCTCTTACACTACCCTAATGCCTTTGATCCAGAAATGCAATTTCAATTGAGAGAAAGGGTTCCTACCACACTTGAAGAAATGCAGGACATTGCAATAACTGTGGAAGCTAATCTGTTGGTCAAAAGTTCAAATTTGAAAGAAGAAGCGAGGGAGAACATAGAGAAGGAACATCAAACATATTCAGAAGTGAAGCTTGACATTTTGGTAACAACAATGGAATAAATGATGCAAAAGGTCACCATAAGAGATGAACTTGTTATTCCAAGACACCATGTACCACTTATTGGAGAAGAAGAAGAGGTTTCTGATCCTAACCATTTTGCTACTAATCTCAATTATCATAGATCAGAAAATGATTGTTTTATGTATTTGCTTGAGCACAATCCTAAAATTGGATTTATAGATCAACATGAAGGAAAATAGTCTTCTTTATCAATGTTTATGTTTTATGACATTTCTCCTTAACCTGATTTTCCTAAGTACGATGAATATGATGATAATTTCGATGAGAAACTAACATCATGTTTTCAGCACTTTAAGGAAGACAGCTAGCTTGCACATGTGGTTTATGACAGAGAGGAGGAGTTTGATGAAAACTCTAAATTAGGTAAGCAGTTTTACATTTTCGATAGTGAACACAAGGAGAGTAATGAAATGGATGATGGTAACTCTTTACCTTTATGTTATGTTGCATTTGAATTAATAAAGGAAGATCATAAAATCACTAAAGCAGAGAAGCAATCTAAAGCTAGTTTAAAATGGAAACAACCTTCTTTGATTTTGAATGATTTGATATCTGATTATTTGGATGGGTCTACAACCCTAGTGATCCTCCTTTAGTTGTTTGTGAAAATGAAAACAAGGGTGAGGAGGTTTTAATTAAGAAATCTTTCAATTTTGATATGGAGCACGGAGAAGATCTTGAAATTCTTAACTAGGGCTCCTTACCTCTGTGTTTCTCTTCATTCAAAATTTTAATGGAAACTATAAGATTACCAAGGAAGCAAATAAGAAGGTTGAAAGAAGTCGGAAACCTTCTCCTGAAGTTGTTGGGAATTTTGTTTGTAATATAGAACCCTTTTTCAGTCCACAATCACCATGACCTAGAAACATTCAGTTAGAAAATACAACCGAAAGTGTGGAACATGAAGAGTTTATAGAAAATCATGTAGCCTCATTGGAAACAATGTATTACAAGTTGTAGAAGTCCTCTCAAGTTCTCCTTGATCCAATAGGAGATGTTGTGGATGGTATCTATAATCAAAGTCCTTCTCCATTAGTTAACTATGAGCTTCGAAACAAAGATGACACGAATTTGATCAGGTAGTTGGCTTCATTGTCTTGTTTAGCAAGAGTCCCATTCCAATGTTCATCCAAAAATTTGCAGACTACATCTGTTTCGTTTGAGATTGACAAACTTCATTTTATAAAACAACCAATTTCTAAAAGGGAAGAAGATTCTTGTCTCATTGTTGATTATCAAGAAAAGGTAGTCATTCATGAGTTTCAAGATCCTTTTATCAAGTTGTTTCAATCATCTGGGGAGATGAATTTTATTGTATTTATGGATCATGTACACATGTTTAGTGGACACTTGGAGTGGCCTAGCTTTTGTTTTTTCTACTTGCTCAAGGAAAGTATGAGCAGAGTTCAAATAAGTAGCCATTTGTTGGATTGGTTACATTGGAGGGATCATTACGCATGATTGTATATACATCTTCAGTAGGTTGGAAATTATCATCAGAAATTTGAATCCCGAGGAGAAGGCCATAAGGCTTCTATGATCAGTTGTTTTTTTCATTTTGTTAAAAAAGTTTTAAAGTCAGTTGTTCAGTCAGTATGTTTTGTCAAGTCAGTCAGTTAGTCGGCCATTTTTCAGTTTGAGTTTAGTCTTTGCATTTTGACTCCATGCCCAATGAACAAGGCTACTAGGTCTACGGTGTTCTTGACACCTCCAAGGAGCTATCATCCCTAGCTGGAGTCAATGTTAGTGTAAGTCAGTTCTGCCTGTCACTAGTGATCAAATATTCTTTTACCAAGTTTTGTTAGGGGTCTCAAAGTCAAATTTTATCATGTCACTAAGTTTTCAGAATAAAATTTGGTCGTTGGTTAGTGTGTCTAGGATTGTCTACTATCTCAAGAATTTCACATGCCAGTCACTTTCATCACTCAGATAAGTGTATCATCATTAAGAGACTATCATCATCATTTCAGTCATCACCATCATGATTTCATTCAGTTCAGTGTCTCCATTAGGTCATTAGTATTTCAAGGTCACTAAAACTTTCATTTCATGCATAAAATTTGGTAGAGGAGTGGTAAAAAAAATTTCAATTAATTTTGATTTCAAATGTAATTTTATGTTTTTATATGTAATAAGTACTTCAAAGTCCCAAAGGCTGTAGTTCAGAGTTCCAAAAAGATCCAATGTTTCAAGAAAGCCAATAAAGTTACAAAGGTTCAAATTTCAAAGGTTATAAAATGTCAAGGTTCCAAATTCAAGTTTGAAAGGGTAAGACGAGTTTTTTAAACTCATTTTCACTCTTGAAAATCTCAATATCTCTCAGTCATCACCGTGCAAACTCAAAAAGGAGAAAAATTTGTGAAAAATCGATGGTTTTGTTGCATTTTGGGAGGTGCCACGTTTCCTACGAACTTTCTAAGGAGGTGCAACCATTTTGCGACCTTTCTGAGGAGGTGCAACCTTTTTTTCAACCTTTCTAAGGAGGTGCGACCTTTTTGCTGGCTGGTGTGACCCTTCTAGTCTTGGCGCGACCCATCTAGAGACACCTTGGGAGAATGCGTTTTTGGAGGCCTTCCCATGGGTCATTTTCAAACATTCAAGATGTTCTGGAAACTAGACAGACAAAGCTAGTTTATCATTCTTTCATATTTCAATTTTTACTTCAGGAATGCACCTAAAAATTGTCTCAAACTTTGCGTTACGCTTCTACAATTTTCTGAGATTTTAATTAAAATTTTCACTGTCTAATTTTTCAAAGTTTCTAGTTTGACTTTTGTAAAAGTCAAAAGGTGAAAGTGGATGAATGTAAATGGTCAAATGTAAATGTAAATGTGTTACTATATGGGTAAATAGGTGCTTTATCCTCCATTTAATTCTTTGGATAAATATCTTGTGATAGTTAGATAGAAGAGGAAATGGTTGAGTAACCTCCCTCGTATGTAGCAGTGATCAGATAGGTGCATGTATTTGACTTTCTTTGCTGGAAATTGACCTCCTAGGGAGTATTTCAACTTCAGAGCCTATATGAAGCCTTTTGTAATCATTTTCAAGCACTAGATGTAGTGGAATTAAGCCTTGAATACTAGTGTAATTGAGAATTTGGCTAGAAATAATAGACAGAGTTTGCAACTATTATAGTAGGATTCCTGTGATATGTGTTTTAGAAGAGTTCTTCCTTCTATGATCATAAGTTTGAATGTATTGTATATTTCATTTCCATTTCCATGTTTCATGTGCTTGTTTCCTAAGATAATAAACATAATTCATTTCATGTAATGCTCTGTTTTGGAGAAGCTTTCACATTATTGTTCATTTTTATTCTGATATAAACGAATTCATGAGACTCATGCTCGTTTAGAAAACCTACCTATATCCCATATACATAATGACAACCCTAAAGTGCTAAAGTGTGTGCCTACATTACCCCATTACATCTCTGCAAATCTGATTCTCAAAGCAGAGACCTAGTTCCATAGACCTAAGCCATCATCCAACAAACAATAAAAATCAAATCAAACCCTGGTCTAAACATATCTAACCTAAAATAATTTATATATCATTCATTTTTTTACTATAATTTTAGAGAGAAAGCCCTCTCTAGTTTGGTAGGGCTAGCTACCAAACTAAAATCTTGGTCTGTAGTTACCTTCATCGATTCCTCTAAGCCTGGGACATTGTGGAGGATAACAAGTCATTCAGCAGCTTTTTGCACCCATTGATAAGGTTTCTCTGGAAATTTCATTGTGTCCATGCATGTTCATTTCCCCCTTCTAGTCACTGCACAAACTTGCAAATGGTCTTGTCAAGACTCAGCGGCAACCATTTTCACCTTTGGCCCTCTCTTTTCCTGTCACTCTACCACTAATAACAAATAATCCTCCATTACATGGTCCAGTTCTCTGCAATATGTACACATCATGCAAGAATTCAAATTTCCCTTTCTAGATGTCTTGTCTAGCCACAATTGAACCATATTATTAGTCCTCTTTCTCACCCAAAACCTCCTTGCCCTCTTGCAGGTAAACCTTGCTTATACCGTAGAGGTCCCTATCCTCACTCTAGTGTATGACAGTCTCGTCCATGATATTGTTGTGCAACCCCTTCACATCCCTTTAGCTCCTAGATGTGGTAGCCATCTAAATTTTACTTGTGCATTAGGTCCAACAAGTGGCAAGAGTTTATGTCATGTCCAACTGTTACACAGTAATTTGTCACTATCCTCATCTCAGTCCCTCTGTTGTGTCATGTGTCAAATAAACATGTTCATATCTTCCCACTGATGTAAGAAGATTAAGAAAATGCTCTCTGATGCTTCAAGTTGACCCTCATTCCCTAAGTTTCAGCCTCATCACGAGTAAACCCTTAATATACGCAACGGTCCCCTGTCATAAATGGTCTCATCACGACCCCATCGTAGATGTACACCTATTTCCCGTGACAATCAAATTTCAAGGCCCGGCGCGGGTCCCTCAACTATTTATCGTGATGATTGGTCTGCATGCATTACCTCCTAGCGATGCCATCGCTGAGACTTAGTTCATGGCTAGTGACGATCCAGATTGGGCGAATTTGTTCCAACAGTCGGCCTTCTGGATGTCTCTAGACCTAGTTGTTGGGTTAGTTTGGGTCACCCTTCCTCCTCTGGGATGGTAGTTCCATCTTTTGTGCTACCTTCCTTGAGGATAAGTTCCCTCTCCCTCATTTCATGGAGACTCCTTCTCCTATAAAATCACTCACCATTGCTATGATCTACTAGTTCTTTTGGTTGGACAGTGTTGCTGGTGCTTTTGAGTTTGGTAGATAGCTTTGGTGTGAGTGTGATAAGTGTGTGATTGCTAATAGTTTGTAAGAGGTTGTGGAGTGCCTTTAACTTTGTATTAAAGCTTGTGCGTGAGAGAGAGATATTGCTTATTTGGGATACCCATCCTTGAGAGTGAATGCTTGAAGAAACATACTAGCTGGACTCTCCGAGAAGGCTTGCGATGTCAAGAATTGGTTGTAAGCTTTGCTCTTGATTCATTATTAATACAATCAATGATGATTTTCTATGTCTTGAGTGTAATTTACTTGATAGCTCACGATTTCTTGACTTTATGAGTAAATAGATCATTGTTGTTCTCGGTTACGTGCTCTGTTGTTTTCTTGTGGTGTTTCAGGTTGATTGCTCATTAAGGAGAAGGAAACGGAAGCTGGAGCAGCGCAACGAAAACTTCATCAACCACTGGTTTGAGGTAGGCCTCCAACGATGACTATTTAAGGGAATCAATTTTTGTTTTGTCTTTGTTGTGACGAGACCCACTCTAGGGCTAGAGGGCTTGCCTCTGTGCGCAGAGGGAACACTTTCCTACTTCACAAGTTGGAAACTCCGTTGGGTAGTCCTTTGTATGTTTTTTCTCTTGTTTGCTTTTGTTTGGTTTTGATTTAGTGTCTATTGAATTTTTGGGTTAAACCATCAGTATTTTGGGTTACCTGGGTCAATCTGGGAAATCCCTTTGCCGTTTGGAAGAATAGTCTAGTCTTTGTTTGGGAGTTTTTAATTCATTTTCTATTGTTTTTAAGTTCGTCACTGGGAAAAGCTTAACAGTCGCGCCGACATCGCCCTATCTCTGTTTTATAATCCTATGCATCGCTGAATCCTGTCATACAGTCACGACGATTCCTGAAATTGGCCCATCACGGAAGAGATGTGTAATCTCGCGATGACGTCACTTTGTTGCTGCGGCTATTGGTTGATCGTCACTAGTTGCTAGTTTCATGCCCGCGACAATTCTTGTAGAGTTGTTTTTTCAACTCTATCTCCTGAATCCACCATTCTAGTTTATCCCCCGCTGTCTTTCTCTTTCCCATTAGTTTATTTTAATTGCTTTTGGTTAGGGTGTTGTCTCCTTGGTTCCATTGAGTGAGTCTTGTGTTTTTTGGCCTTGTGATCTAGCTCTTTTAAGTTTTTGAATTATCTGGCCTGGTTGCTTGTCTGTCCAAGGTTCATCTATAGCCGTCTTGTTAATCTTCTTGGGGCTTTTTCATTGCTTGTTTCTTGCTGGTTGATGCTTAGTGTCAATTATTGAACCGATTTTTTGATATTGATTCGATTTTTTCACTACCAGACATAGATCACAATTGTTTGGATCAATTAGTTCATGCTTGCTTGTTTGTCTCTTTAAATTCAAAACTATCAAATCAAAATGTTGCATTCATTTATTATACTAAAGTGAAAGTGAATTTGCATTTCAAGTTTTCATGTTTGAGAAATTGGAAAGCAAACTTTAAATCTATCATTGGTAGTATCGATGCACTGTAAGATTGATGTGTTTATGCAATGTGTCTCTTAGAGCTTGCATTTGCTTAGCTTGGTTTTGTCTTGGTGTGGGAATGATCTCTCTACCTTTCTATAAGTAGGTGTTCATCGAAATGAAATATGATTTACTCATTCTAGCTGCATCCTAGGGTTTTTGATATACATACGGTAAGGCCTGGAAATTGAAACATAATTCAAGATCAACTCTAAAATGAACTGAATGAACTTAACAATGCATTGGAACATAATGCACATTATTTAAAGGTCTAGGCTAGAGACGTGCTCCGACGTCATTAAACCTAGTCACTATTGCTTTCACTTAAGGTTGGGTGATTCCTCCTTTTGTGACTCAATAGCTGCTAGTACGAACTTGTGCTCCCTAAACCGTCGAGTATATGTTGGGAGACCCCACTAGGTTATCATCCTACATCCATAGGAAGCTGTGTCTACTACCCTACAAACCATAACGAACCAAACACAACATTTGGGAAGATTGACTGCCATACGGAAAGTCCTTGGTTTTCATTTCATTGCCAAGGTGTATATGCAGTTTTACGAGTTGTTTGGTAAACCTTTTTCCTAGTTCTCCAGAGTAGTCACTTTCTTTCCTTTTCAGACTCCTTAAAAGAAAAGGCCCATCTGAGCACTTGTCCTTTCAGGCTCATTAAACCTCGAAAGAGATAGAATCACCTTTTCGTCCTTTTCTCGACTCTTAAAAAATGAAAAGGTCAAGTTTTGTTCTTGTGTCATAAAATTTACTGCCCGCGAAGTATTCTTGGTAATAGTTTGAGTTCTTGGTTACAGTGCAAGTGTTTTTCAGGCTCGTTCCTAATGGCAACCTTCCCCGAGTCTACCAGCCAAGGTCTTCCCCCAGATGGAACTCCTGGTCTGTTTCCTCCTTTTGGAAATGTCGGTGCTCCGTATATGGCAACATTGTCCTTTCCTGGGTTAACCATCAGTTTACCCGTTTGGTCATTTTCAACCTCAGTGGTCCCGAGTGTCATGACTCCTATTCCACCGTCTCCTTCATCTAAATCATGACACGATGATTCCAAGGTTGAGCTTGCACCTTCTTCCCCTATTTTTCATCTTCATCTCCTACTTCACCTGGTGGAAGTTCCACATCTAGTAACCAGGAGACTAATAAGAAGAAGAAGTCTGATAAGCACGAGGCCACCTGTGCAACTATTTCCTCGAGTACATCTCAAGTCGGAATGCCTTCTGCTCCTCCTCAGAAGGTTAAGTTTCCTTGTAAATTGTGCAAGGGTGACCATCTTCTTCGTGATTGTCTTGGAATTCCTAGGATCTTAGAAGTATGGTCTCATAATTTGGCTCGTCCCTCATCGTCCTCTGAATCTCATGTCGATGTTCAATCCTCAACTGGAAGCACTTAGAAGAAAGGGAAGATTTGATTCCACTGTAGACTATGTGAAGGCAACCATCCCCTTCACCTTTGTCCGCTCATGGATAAAGCTTCCATTGTTTTGGAAAGTCTTACAGCTTCTTCGCCTCCACTTCCAGTTGGTTATCAAAGGCTCTCTTCAGACCCTCTCCCGGTTGACAAAGCGATTAACTTAGATTCTTCTCTTGTCCATCCTTATCTTCCTGAACCTGGCTATGCTCAGCCCATTCTTGACCAACCATTGGCCGGAGAGAATGTCGACTTGGGTTCACCACCCGTTGATCACTCTATTCCAGAAGAGCGTCATGATCACACTGCTCATGTTCTTCTCGTCTCTTCAGATTCTCTTGAGTCCGAGAACGACCCTCCTATCCCAGCTGATCCAGAGAGTCCTTCTTCGGTTCCTGTAGAGCATGGGGGCAATCATATGATACCTCCACCAAGTAGTTAGATCATTTCCTTCAACTAGAATCATTTGAATGCATTTTTCCTTCCATCCTACGTGCCTTTCCAAATTACAGTACATGCCTATGATAAAGCAGTACCTAGCACTGTCTTGGATGAGGGTGCGTCGGTTAGCCTCATGCCTTTCACTACTTGGCAAGCTTTGGGCTCCCCACAGCTTGTGCTGGTCACGCAGAATCTGTTGACATTTGACGGAGGAACTAGTCAACCTTTAGGGATCCTTCCGAAGTTTCCTGTTACTTTGGGAGGCAAAACCATCTATATAGACGTGATGGTTGTCCAAGGTGCTTTAGATTTCAGTATTCTCCTTGGCCATGATTATATTTATGCCATGGGAGCTCTCGTTTCTTCACTTTTCCATGTGGTTTGCTTTCCACACGATGGAAGAATGGTGACTATTGATCAATTGTCATTCTTTAGTCACCCGATGCCTCCTGTACCACCATCATCCCCCATTGGTTCTCACCCGCAAGCAGTAACTTCCTTGACACAAGTCAATTATGTGGCTACCTATTCCATCTCTGCCTCTACTGATGATCATGCAGACGGTCTCGTACATCATGTACTGGGGGCATTGGAACATAATCTGTCATTGGTGTCTAATGACATGTGTTTCTCTCGGAGCATGCTTCTTCCATCTCGTGAAGACGTCTTGGGAGCCATGTTCTCATATGGCCCATGAACAAGAGTTCGAGGATAGTTTGATCTGGTTTCAACCTCATTAAAAAATGAAGCAAGGGTCTTGAGCATAGTTCCTTGTCTTGTGTCAAGCTTGTTAAAAAATGAAACGAGGAGACTTGAGGAAAGTTCTTGATCTTGTGTCAACCTTGTTAACAAATGAAACAAGGGTTCTGAGGAGAGTTCTTTTCTTGTATCGACCTCGTTAAAAAATGAAACAAAGAGTCTCGAGGACAGTTTGTCCCTATGTCCACCTTGTTAAAAAATAAAACAAGGGGTGTGGAGAATAGTTCCTTTTCTTGCGTCAAGCTCGTTAAAAAATGAAATAAGGAGTGTTGAGGAAAGTTCTTGATCTTATTTCAACCTCGTTAAAAAATGAAACAAGGGTTATGAGGATAGCTCTTTTACCGTGTCAACCTCATTAAAAAATGAAACCATTCCCTTTCCGTATCGAGTCTTTGCTTAAGATATCGTAAAATCGAAGTCGAGTCTTTCCAAGATCTCGAAAGCGAACCTTCATTACATCCACCTAGTTGAATGCAATGAAGCTTGGGGGGCATGTACCTCGATTGAGTCATTATGCTGGGGGCATGCGAACTTATAACAAGCATAGTTTTTCATTTCAAGCTTGTGTAAACATGAAACCGAATCCAAGCAAATTTCTCCATGGTTCAAGCTTGTGTAAACATGAACCCATACCCGATTCACATCTCGTGATTGTCGTTTTATCTGCTAAATTCTGCTAGATGAGCCTTGGTTATTTCGTTCCATCATCGCCATCTCTTTGGTCGATCATATGCTTTCACTTGGTTGTTTTTCCTTTCCTGAGGGACTGCAATGATGAGTGGTTTTATTAGCCAGCCTCTTGACCATTATATGTTTTGAGCAGTTCCACCATTGCCGGAACTAGTTGCTACCCTTTATACCACTTGCTCCTCCAGGACGGGTCTCCTTTAAAGCTCTTTTCTGACTCGTAAAAGATGAAAAGATTGCCAATTTTTTTCCTTTTAACTCATTAAACGGAATAAAAGGCGGTCCACTTTCAGCGCTTTTTCTGACCATATAAACATGAAAAGATTGCCGGACTTTTGTCGTTTCAATTTCGAAACTGGTTATGAAACGACATTTCTTTGATCACTTTTTTACTTTTTTAGATCGAGGCTGCTAATTGAGAAAAGTACTCCTTGGTCGTCATAGGTCAAGCAGTTCTCTCACGTATTGTTTTCTACTTTTTCAGGCTCGAGGGACACAAATTTATGAAAAAGGACCCCCCTTGGAGTTTTCTTTTCCGTGTCTTTTTCAAACTCTCTAAACATGAAAAAGACTCCGATTTTTATCTGTGTCAGACTCGTTAACCCCTGACGACATTGGACTCGTCACCATGACGAGACTCGAGCTTCTCCTCCCTAGGGCTCATTAAACTATTACTAGGTTGGATTCGTCCAAAGGTCGAACTTATATCACAAGCATATGCTATCCCCTTCAAGCTTTTTTTTCAAAAATAACTGGGGTGTTCGCCAGCAATGATGGGGGGAAATTTGGAAGTCATCATTGATTACCTACGGCAGCTAGTCACTCTTGAACATCGACACTTTTGCTTCTCGTTGGGTTGGGATATCCTTACATCGTCATTGGCCTTCTGGGATTTTGGGTTGCCATTTTGCTTCATTCCATTTGATCCATGTTGTCTCCATCAGACCTCCGATCCCTTGGTACTAAAATGCTGCTACATTCCAGAGTCATGTCGCCGATATGTTCAAGAGTATAATCCTTCTGCAATTCACACCCTTACCTCCACCTCTGATACTTTATTTCACCATCTACCACTTGTTCCTTATCTCGCATCGTTGATGGGGGGAACATTATGGCCCTCCTGCGACGGATCGTCTCCTATCGACACCAGCACATTATCCAGGAGATAGGTCTAGAGATCCCCTTCGGTACCTTGGAGCTTGCATGCCTCAATGGAAAGTTCTTCACGCTTGACGATAGACTTTCATCATTGGTCTTTGATTGGGTGATTCCACGAGTGTTTGACTTCAGCTCATTTTTCACACTTAGTGGATTGTACTGGACAGTACCTTGAGAGCCATTGGCATTATTGGTGGTTTCTCTCGTTCTTGTTAATGGTTTTCATCATTGACCGCTAATCAAGTGACTTTCTATCATGCTCAACTTCAGCACATTTGTTCACATGCTAGAATTTGTACTAAGATCGGTTAGGGTTTCAAGACCCCGAACTAAGATTACATATGTTCGGGTTGCATGGATTGGTTTGTGATTACATACATGACTCCTTGATGGATGGCCGTGACCATAACTGAGTCTTCATGGATGGCTGCAACCATACCTTTATCATTATCATGGTCTTGTCAACTGAGTGGCTGCGTCCATACCACAGACCAAGTTTCATATGTCTTTTGGATGGTTGTGCCCATGCCTAGACTACATGTGTTTCACTATCATAGATATCAGTTGTACTTGCGCCTGCAGGTTCTTGAAGGTGGTATTCTAGTTCAGACAGTTTTGTAAAGCATTTCACCCCTCCCACTCTCTCAGGCTTCATGCTTTAGGGGGCATCTGTTACACAGTAATTTGTCACTATCCTCATCTTAGTCCCTCTGTTGTGTCATGTGTCAAATAAACATGTTCATATCTTCCCACTGATGTAAGAAGATTAAGCAAATGCTCTCTGATGCTGCAAGTTGACCCTCATTCCCTAAGTTTCAGCCTCATTGCGAGTAAACCCTTAATATATGCGACAGTCCCCTATCATAAACGGTCTCATCGCAACCCCGTCATAGGTGTACACCTGTTTCCTGCGACGGTCAAATTTCAAGGCCCGGAGCGGGTCCCTTAGCTGTTTATCGCGAAGATTGGTCTGCATCCATTACCTCCTAGTGATGCCATCGCTGAGACTTAGTTCACGGCTAGCGACGATCCAGATTGGGCGAATTTGTTCCAACAATTAGCCTTTTGGATGTCTCTAGACCTGGTTGTTGGGTCGGTTTGGGTCGCCCTTCTTCCTCTGGGATGGTAGTTCCATCTTTTGTGCTACCTTCCTTGAGATAAGTTCCCTCTCCCTCATTTCATGGAGACTCCTTCTCCTATAAAATCACTCACCATTGCTATGATCTGCTAGTTCTTTTGGTTGGACAGTGTTGCTAGTGCTTTTGAGTTTGGTAGATAGCTTTGGTGTGAGTGTGACAAGTGTGGGATTGGTAATAGTTTGTAAGAAGTTGTGGAGTGCCCTTAACTTTGTATTAAAGCTTGTGCGTGAAAGAGAGATATTGATTATTTGGGAGACCCATCCTTGAGAGTGAATGCTTGAAGAAACATACTGGCTGGACCCTCCGAGAAAGCTTGTGACATCAAGACTTGGTTGTAAGCTTTGCTCTTGATTCATTATTAATACAATCAATGATGATTTCCTATGTCTTATGTGTAATTTACTTGATAGCTCATGATTTCTTGACTTTATGACTAAATAGATCATTATTGTTCTCGATTACGTGCTCTGTTGTTTTCTTGTGGTGTTTCAGGTTGATTGCTCATTAAGGAGAAGGAAACGGAAGCTGGAGCAGCGCAACGGAACTTCATCAACCACTAGTTTGAGGTAGGCCTCCAACAATGACTATTTCAGGGAATCAATTTTTGTTTTGTCTTTGATGTGACTAGACCCACTCTAGGGCTATAAGGGTTGCCTTTGTCTGCAGAGGGAACACTTTACTACTTCACACCAACTGGTTTACAAAAGTCACAAAAAGAGACCTCATCGTGCTTTGGTACTTTTGCTGCATTGGGTAGTTAACAGGTGAGTGCCCCTAGATTCTACAAATGTGACACCAAAGACCCCTGCCTTGGGTCAACTGATTCGCTACCCCTTTAGCAACATATTTTGTTACAGTCAGGCACTCATTATAGTGATGTCCCTCCCTCTAGAAAATTTTATACCGTACCTCCTCACGCTCCTCCTTTCTCTTGATGAGGTCTTGCAAATGTAATGTTAAGACAACCACTTGCGACTATACTTGGGCTATCCCAACACTTCTCTCTCCACTCATTGGTGTAGCTTCCATCTACATTATGATCTTTAGTTCCTCTGGCTACAAAGTCACTTTCTATTGCATTAGTAGAATATGAATATGTGAAATTACCCTACAACAAACCACTCCTAATGTTATGCATCGAGGATCTGGAAATTCAACCTATCCATCAAATTTTGAACGTTTGCTTGTATTCCCACACTGAGTCATTGGTTCCATGCTTAATCTCTTTAATCTCAGCTATACATTGGGGCTTTGATTTGGGTTTATTTATTTATTTTAGAAACTCTTGTTTGATGTTTGCCAAAGTGCGAGGTTGTCCTGAGAGCGCAGTGGATTTAATCTTCATGTCCCACACACGTGCATAGTCCCATAAAGTAGCCTCCAATTGCACGATTTTTGCTCCATCTAATATTTGCTTCATAGTCCACATGGCTTCACATACAAACCAATGATGTTCTTGTTCGTTGGTCCTAATCCCATGAAATACTAGTAATTTCAAATTTTTATCGATACCTTCCATGATGAGCCTCCTAGTGTTTGCATGTTCATAGTTCGCGGTCCCTGTAGCAGTTGGAGTAACTTGTATTATTTCTCTCCCTTATGTTCCCTCAATTCTCCTACACATGTACCTGTACCCATTTTTCCTCCTTCGGATATTGTCTCTCCCTCCCTAATATTGTCATTGTCTAAGTGAGTATGTTGTAATTGAGAAAAATCAGCAAACAAAGAAGAATTTACCTCTTGTTTGAAATTTGTGCATGGGATCATTGGTTTGATCTAGGGGATGGTTATTTCTAGGAAGTTGAATGGAATTGGATTATCTATGTCAATTTTTCCTTCCTCTTCATCTATTCCTTCTCTGTCGATACTTGGATGTTGCAGTCCCCCTTCTTCTTCTTCTCCATCACGGTGTCCTCCTCCTCAAATCTAGGTGGAGGGCTCTCTCAATTGAAATACACTCCACTCCTGGTTCAGCAACTCTTCTTATGCACCCCTCTCTACTCTCTATTTTTCTCTATCCTCTCTAATTTTGCATGACACACCTCCTCGTTATCCTTTTGTCGAAGATCAGTTTTCTCGCAGCCCTCTTCCTTATCTATGAACCATGAACATATCTAGTTCCACAATGTAAGAATCCCACTGCACCACTCACCTTTCCCACTCTTGTTTATGATGGGCCATCCCCTATGTTCTCGGACTAGCTATGGATGTGGTACTTCTCCACATCTTGGGAGGGCTCCACTCCCTCTATACTTCATCATCGATCATTGAATCAACTACATCCACAAACAATGTCATCTTTCTTGGCATCTTCTCTTGCTTTCCCTATAATTCCTTCGGCTCACTTATTGTGCACTTTTATGTATCTCCACTGCTCCTTGCACCCCTTGTCCTTCTCTCCACGTCAAGCCATCCCTGAATCAACCCCTTAATTCCCCACATTGCATAGGGCTCTAGCCACTCATGGTATCACGTTACAACAACAATATTCCTTTGTCACATAATAACATTTTAATCTAGATACACAAGTTTCTAAGGTATCTACCCTGTGGTTCTCTAAAGAAATCTCGCTCAGTTGCATTGAAATATTGTGTAGATTCTATTTCAATATCTACAATATGCCCCTCTAATACACTAGTTAATTAGAAATATATTGCTCTAGGAATAGAATTACTTATAGAGTTCACTTTGTGAGGCATCTTGGGAATCCACTGGAAACATCTTAGTTGGGACCCCAATTCTTGTCACCCTTTTTGGCTCTTAAGCCACTCCCACAATATAATGGGGAACTGCACTCCCACAAGTATATTTGCACCCAAGCGTCTGTAGAAATACATAGACCTTTGGTTTTCTATATTGGGAACTTATATCTCTTTTATTTGAACCATTTTTCAATCTCCTCCTAGGTTGGCCTCCACATCCCCTCAATTTCCTGTGTTACACAAGGCTCTAGTCGCTCATGGTATCAAGTTGCAGTGACATTATTACTTTGTCGCACAATAACATTTTAATCTAGGTAGATAATGTTATAAGGTATCTACCTTGTGGTTCTATGAAGAAATATTGCTTGATTGCACTGAAAGATTATGTAGATTCTATTACAATATCTACAATATACCCCTCTAATACACTAGTTAACCAAAAATATACTACTCAAGAAACAGAATTACTTACAGTGTTCACTATGTGTAGTAGCTCGAGCGTCCACCATAAATATCTTGGTTGGAGCCCCAATCCTCATTGCTCTTCTTGGAACTTAAGCTACTCCCATAATATAATGGGGAACTCCACATAGAAAATCTTGTGAACTTTAGCATGTAAGTATCTTTTCACCCATGCTTCCAGAGAAATTTGCAAACCTCAAGTTTGGTCTACTGCAAATTCATATATGTTCTAGTCAAACCATTGTTCAATCTCCCCTTGGGTTGGCCTCCACATCCACTTTTTCACCATATAACATCAAGTCCCAACAAAATAACCATTTTTTGGCACTAGGAGGGGGAAAGGCCCAAGTTTTAGTAGTTTTCCAACAAAACCCCCAAGGATATGGGAATTTGCAACACCTACAAGCATATGAGGTCTCACCCGTGGTATATAATGGGGTTACAGAACCTATATAGGTTATGCAATGATTCATCAGAATAGGAAACTATTTCAGCATATAAAGACCCAACCCAAATTGTCACAGTTATGATGTGTCACGGATATCCCCATGGTTGAAACACACATGTTTCCAACTTTTGCCATGCACACTTCAATATTCAAATATTCTTATACAATATCAATTTCACATATCCTACAAATTATATGAGAAACCCATTCTCTAATGGCCCTTTTGAGATATATGCACACTATAACTTCGAAATGAAGGAAAGAAATCGTGTTCATTCTTTATACACTAGTCTAATTATACACAACAACTAAAATAGCTACAGTAATAGAAAACTCCATGCATACTAGAATTCCATCCTAAATATTTTCCATTAAGCATAACATTACACATTAAACACACATATATAAGGCCAAAACTCCTATCGAGCTCTTATATTCATATTAATCAATAATAGAGATTTATAAATAATACATATGCTTGACAACAGAACATGGAAAACCAATTTTCAGTTGATACCTCTGGCCATCTCCATAGAATTCATATCCATGCAATTTTCACACAAGGCATCATCTCAGAGCTCATCATAATATTCCCGATTAGACTCAGAATGTATAAAAAATGGAACAGAGCATGCTCGGATAAAGTACTCAAATAGAACAGAACAAAAAATCAACAAAGCATCAAGACTAGAATTGAAATGGGAATAGATTTTTAAACCCTTGATTAACAACAATCATCCTTTTTATGATAAAGATTGTTGAAATCTGGCTCAAGGAATCTTTTTTCATCTTAACCTACCATCTCACCCCTTTGAATTGTTCTCGTACGCGTCCTCCTCAATTGTTTGTCGCTCCATCCTAGGCCATATCTACCACCTTTTGCCATGTCTAACTACCCTGCATGACTAGAAAATACTCTGTCGGTTGAAGAATAAAATGGTTACCACACATATTTTTGTTAAGCATCTAGCTATCGATATTTTGCACGATATGTTGAGCACAGACTTGTAAAGACTCTGTACATTCTTCTACTCACAACATATACTCCCTCCTATGCAGTGCTTCCATACTTAGGAAAATATTAAAAAAAATTCTCCATACCCCTTTCTTTGCCCAAATGTCTCCTTCACCCTGTTTGGTCAATTTAATGTTCTTAAATTGCAAGCATAAATTATCGACCGGATTTGGTAAACTTATGAAGTGCAAGTGCACTATATATGCTAGAAGCCTACTCTTTTGTTTAGTAAGATGATGGTTATGTTTGTTTTGAGATTTTCGTTGTTATCTAGATTTTTAGTAGATTTAAATTTATACAAATTAATATATGGAAGTTAAGCTATTGTTAGAACAAATGGGAGTTAAAATATTGTTAGATTACTTTATCAAATTATGTCTAGTGGAGTATCATTCTAAAATGAGTTAAGTTATTCATCCTAAAAATATGAATCTATATAAACAACTCACTGCTATGAAATAGAGTATTGAAATTCAAAAGCTTGTCTACGAAATATATATAATTCTAATTTTAAAAAGAATTAAAGAAATTTCTAATTACAAATTGCATAGTGATATAAATTCTAATTCTAGAAAGCATGAAAAGATTATTGTGATAAAGCAAAAATCGTTGAAGGACTAATCTATTAAATGACTACAAGCATAACGAAATGTGAAATGGTAAACAAGATAACCGATTTTATACGAAATAACGAAAATAGTGAAATAATTAAACTAAAATGAAATGATAACAAAAAGCGATTTGAATGAAAGCAATTCTAAACCATGAAATGAAAATAAACTAAAACCTTGACCATCTGCAGGGGCCCTCCACATCAGTAGGTATGATTCATAATCATGTACGCGTTGAATCAGAAAAGTAACTTCAAATTAACACAAGAACGAAGGTCTGGTTCACAATTTCTTCAGCAATTAACTTAATACTTCCTCCCTTAATATCGTTTACAGAGGATACATATTTATATAAAATCCATGCTCAATCTATTGAGAATTCTATTCCCACAAGTCTGATGTTCAATCCTAATTCAAATATGAAACTTAAACAGGAAAAGCGTTATTTCGTCGATTTGTTATTTGGAAAGAAACTTGAAAAAATGCATTGTGTTTGGACTCTTGCTGCTACGTATTGACATGTATCCTTGACCACGCCACTGTATGATCCCTTTGGTGAAATGGTTCAAGAAAATAGGAGGAGATTGACGAGGGGATCAATCCTCAACTTCCCATATGCGTAATTGCTTCATTAGTGCACCAGAACCCTGCGAACCATGGAGCTAGCTAGAGATTTATAAAATCGCTGCAGAATCATGTTAATTATGTAGTTAATGCACTTTTAATATAACAATAAGTAACATTAACGCATATGAAAAATAAGACATGTAAGAGTTGTTACCTTATCAAAATCTATGATTTACTACATTTATTGAGTTGATAGTGATGACAAAAAAGAGGAAAATGGTGGAAAAAGGGTGTCAAAACAAAAAAGTTATGGAACTCTACATTCCCCTACATTAAAGATTTTGTATGTCCTCATACAAATTGCAAAATTGATATCTTGAATTACTGCATATGCTTGGACACTTCTGCTAGTGCATCCAACTTCATATTTTTCACTTTCTTTATAGTAATTGCCATCCTTAGTTTCCTCGTGAGAATCTTGTATTTCAAGTTTATAACCTGTTTCTGTAAAACCTTGTTTTTATTTTGCAGTTTCTTATTCTTATTAAACCACAGACTTAGATGTATGAGGAGGTTATCACTCTTAGCTATTTGAATTTTTTTTGTGCTTTCAAGGCTTGATTTTTATTTTTGATATAACTATTTAATGTCTCCAATTTGAAGATTTCTTGTTTCAATTTATTAATTGTTGGAGGTTCTTTTGGATCATTAAATTGACTTTCTTCTTCCTCTTGAATTGGAATTGATGTTCTTGATGCATCCCTTTTCTCCAAGGACTCAATATAATCATACATCTTCTGTTGCACCAGATCAATACCTAGTTTTCTTCGTCTTGGACTCTAAGGAGGCGATGTGACAATTGGTGATGAGACCCTCGGTGGTGAAACCCTTGGTGATGAAACCCTTGGAGATGAAATTCTTGGAGGATTTCCTGAATCTTCTTCATCGGCTTTTGAATTTTCTTCTATTTCTATACTAAGATGCTCTATGCTCTTTGAGGGTAGTCCTTTTTTTGAGTTGAATATGGTACTCCTTCTTAAAGCTATGACAGGGGTCTTTTGAGTTTTCTTCTTTCTGTTTTAGGCTTCTCTACTTGTGATGAAATCTATGTTTCTTTTCTGGTTTTCTTTCTTCTAACATTTCTTTTGTTCATTTTCTCTAAAACTTCTGCAAGTGGGATGTCATCTTCTGATAGGTTATGTGGTTGTTGTAGTTCTTGTTCCTGTGTCTTATCAATTTTTCTTTTCCTTTCCTTCTTAGGTCTGCTGCTATTTGGCTTCCCATGAGTTTCTTCTTGAAAGTGATTTCTTACTAAAAATCTCTCTCAATTATCACCTATGTTTTGGAGATGAAATTCAACAAGTATTTTGACTACACCATGGTGATACATTGTATTATCTATAAACTAAATTCTCCTCTGAACATTTCCTGACATCTTTCTAAGACTATTCAGCAAGAAATATGGAAGGCTTATTGGTATTTTCTTTAAGGAAATTAATTCGCAGTCGATTATGATAGAAAACCATACATCCAAACCTTCCTTCATAGGTAACAAAGTTTTGGATTATTAGGAGTAGGTTTCTCCACTTACTTTTCAATCTTTTCCTTGGGATGTCTTTCTTGAAAATGGTGGTGTCCATGCTTGGTTTCTTCAGGAAAACCTTCGAGTCCTCTATTTCTATACCTTTGTTCTTGAACCATTTCTCTCCAATCCGTGACAATCTAGTGGCTTCAGCTATAAATGACTTTGTGACTATTAATTTGATGTCCCCTATCTCCACTTCGACTCCATCAAAGGCCTTGGCAAAGGATTTGGTCACTTTTCTATGAAATCCATCGAATTTCTCTACAAATTCGAGTCACTATGCTTTCTGCAGTAATTATTTTGTTTGTGGATACCCCTCTAAAGATTTCTTACTTGTCGTCTAAGTTCCGTTCTGACTATCACACCCGTGGCCGAGAAGCTTTGTTTCAGAACTATTTTGTTTGACAGGGTAGGATGGCTTGGTATGGTTTTTAGAGCGAAGAGGTCGAGAGTGTGAGTGATGGAATAATGAGAGCGTAGGTAGTGATGATATAATGGAATGAGGCAGAATCTAATCGTTAAGATTATTCATGCTTATGTTTTGGGCAGCCGATTCAATGGATCGGGATATGAGTGATGATGACTGTAAGTGAATGGTGGATTATGCAAGATTTGACATGACACGACCAACTCTTTGAAATAATGATTTTGATTTTTCAGTAGTACTATGTCTTACAATTCATATTTGTAATGTTTTAATCCCTATTATTAAATTAAATAAATGCATACCTTTAAGTTATTTGCTTTCTAACCTTTGATTTCCTTTTATGATGGCTTCAGGTACCTTGTAGTGGAGGGAGTCAATCATTCCATCAATTACATGATCAGAGGTGTTTGTTACATCGGCTATAGAAAGTCATCAAAGCTGCAGAAAATCAATGATTATGTAGCTATTTATTCTTTAAGATGCCAAGAATCCTTGGTTTCCATCTTGAATTTTCCGTATAAAAATGCCAACAATTGTTGGTTTTCATGTTTATACTTATTATTATTTTTAATATATATATATATATATATATATATATATATTATATATATATATTATTATATATATATATATATATAGATATATTGAAGAAAGAAATATTTAAGGTGGAGAGGAAGAAGAATTCTTCTTAACAAACTTCAAATCAGACTTTTCCTAGAAAATCTTTATAAATTCCTCCTTTGTCATTGGCTTGTGATAGATCCTGAGTCGATGTCCATTCACTAGGAGAGGAACTTTTTCTTCATCAATAGTCCTAATTCTGATTGCTCCATTATCAAAATCATTTTCAATCCCATAAGGCCCAAGCCAGTGAGTTTGAAATTTTCCTTGGAAATTTTTTAACTTTGAATCAAAGAGTGATGCCCAGTCTCCTAGCTGAAATTTTCTGTCTTTGATGTATTTATCATTCCATCTAGATCTCTGTTGCTGGACTAAACTAGTCTTATAGATAACATCTTGCCTTATTTCATCAAGCACATTGAGTTGTCCCATTCTGTGCTTTTGTGCTTCTGATAAATCAAGTCCCAACTTGACTGTCATCTTATAGGTTTGAATTTAGAACTCAATTGGAAATAGGACCTGCTTCCCATAAACAATTTCATAGGGAGTATGTCCTATAGTGTTTCTCCATGTGGTACGGTATGCCCATAAAGCTTTTGGAAGCTTTTCTGCCCAGTCCCTTCTGTGAAAGTGAACTATCTTGGTAAGGATTGCTTCAATCACTTTGTTGGTAGACTCTACTTGTCCATTTGCTTGTGGATGGTATGGAGTAGACTTCTAATGGTTGATTTTATATTCTTCCACTATCTTTTGCACTACTCTGGATGTAAATTTCCTTCCTTGATCTATTACAATTTCTCTTGGGACACCAAAATGAGTAAAAATATCCTAAAAAGGAAATGAAACTACATCATTTTCAGTAGCAAAAGAAAGTGCTTTAGCTTCTACCCATTTAGTAACATAATCAATGCATACAAGAATATATTTTTTTGTTTTGAAGATGGATTAATTGGTCCAACAAAATCCAAAGCCCATTTTTCAAAAGGTTCGATGAGTACCTGAGGCTGCAATGGAATTTCATCTGATGGAACAGGTTTCCCCATTCTTTGAAAACTATCACACCCCTAAACATATTCCTTGGCATCCTTAAAAAGGGAAGGCCAATAATATCCTAAGAGAAGAACTTTATAAGCAGTTCTTTCATCATCAAAATGACCTCCACATGGTTCATCATGGCATGCTTTAAGTATTTCAGGTAGTTCATCTTCTCTTATACACCTTCAAATGATGACATCTGGTCATGTCTTGTATAATTCTTCATTTATCTATGAATAAGATGCACTTGATTGGATTATTCTTCTCTTTTCTGTAGGAAACAAATAGGAGGGTAACTTTCCTGAAACTAAATAATTGGCAATATCTGCAAACCAAGGTGTTTTAATAGACACTGCAAAAAGATATTCATAAGGAAAATTATCCTCTACCCGTATATCATTGTTATCATTTTGAATTCTAGATAAAAAGTCAGCAATTGTGTTTTGTTTTACAGGTCGGTCCAGAATGGTGATATTAAATTCTTGCAACAGTAATAGCCATCTTGTTACTCTACCAGTAGTAACTAGTTATTCATTAAATATGTAATGGTGGAATGGTTTGGATGAACGAAAGTTTCATAACTAGTAATGTAATGTCCAAATTTATTAATGGCATGAATGACAACTAAAAACACCCTCTCAGTTACAATATAATTTAGCTCTGCAGGAGTTAAATTTTTACTGGTATAATACATGGCATAAGGAGTGAGGTCTTTTTGTCCTAACACAACTCCTAGAGTTGTATCTGAAGCATCGGTTGATATATGAAAAGGAAATTTCCAATTAGGTCCTTTTAAGATAGGTGCTTCAGAGATATTTTTTTTCAAAGTTTCAAAAACCTTCTGACAATCAGAGTTCCAACTAAATTCACAGTCTTTGGTGAGTAATTTGAAGAGTGGAGATGCAACCTTTATGAAATTTTCTATGAATCTGTTGGACACCTAATCCTAAAGGGTTAGCGTGGAAGCCGAATGGACAAGCAGTCCAAGGGACCTTGGGATGTGAATCCCAACGGTCACCAAATGTACTATAAATGTATATCAATTTTTTAATAAAATAGCATCGCATGATTTATCTTCCTAATTGTTCTCCCTCACCATGTCTGTTTAACATGGTATCAGAGCCATGATGAGTGGCCTGTTTTCCCCAAGCAACTGATCTGAGTTGCCTTGAATAGTGCTGGCCCAGTCTTCATTACCTGAAAAACGCCTGCCTGCCTGCCTGAAGCTGCATACCTAATTTCTAAAGGTATTAGAGCACAGGTCCCTGTAACTCCTGCTGTCCTGAGAGCTGCTCAGTCCTGAGCACTACTCTGACATCTCTGACGTTGAAGACTGCTGCTGCCTGCCTGAAGACTGTCGCTACCTGCATTGAAACACCTGGAATTTCAAATGCATTGAAACGCTTGAAATAGATCATGAGTTGAGATAGATCATGCTTGAGATTCTGTGCGGGGTCGGGATTGCCGCTGTCGTCGTATGACCGTCCGCTTGCACCAGAAGAAGATGGCAGAGATGATGACGAATGTGATTCCAAGCGCTCCAACCTCTCCAATCCATCTATGACCCTTAACAGTAAATGCCTTGCCTGCTGATACACCTCTGATAGCGTTCCCCCCGCCATGACCTTTCACGGAGAGATTGAGATATGTTCAAACAAACCAAAGCATAACACAGTGGTGAAGAACGATAGTATTAGCGTGTGGATCGTTTAAATGACGGATACAGAGGACCTTGCTTTCCCTTGAAGTCTCCCAATGCAACACACTTATTTTGTTCAGAGAAATTTGGACAGTGCGGACCGCTTTGTCTACCGAGGCCCCAATTTTGCCTCGATGGCGAAATGTTCATGAAAAAACATTTAAGAAATTTAATCAGAGTAGTGTTTAATTTTTTTTGTTTACTGTGAAATGGATTTAGACGGCATGCACTTCTAACTGCCGTTCAAGCTGCACCATCAGTTGCTCTTGCACCAGCATCTGCTGCTGCTGCTGTACATCGTGCTCTTTTGGGAGTAAGAAACAGTGTCGATCATGACCATAAGAAAGAATCTGAGGAGAAGCACTATGGAAAATTTCCTGTTCTAATATCGACTGATAACATTTGAGCCAATACGTGGAGAGATTGAAAAGACCTCTATGGTTTGTGGAGAAATCAGTTTTCTGTGCAATATATTCAATTGGAGAGCTTTTGTTTTACCAATTTACTTTACGTTAAGCTGTACAGTTCTTCCCATTCAATTCTTTGGAAAGATTCAAAAAAAAAAAAGGCACAGACTACTGATTTTCATGTAATGTTATAGTGATTGTAAAAAATAAAAAAAAATAAAAGGCTTCTTGTTAGCAGCTTCTAGTTCTGGCCTGCGGAAAGGCTTTTCTGCATCAGTAGTCCATTTGTTGGTGGTCCAAGAAGTTGATCACAATTGAAGTTACTTTTTCTGTAACATGTAATTTTGGAGATTGTCAATTGTTATAGAAAGTTTGCACCGATTCATAACATTTTTACGTGAAACGTGTTGTATCTTGTCAATGCCATCAGAAAATTCTTCCATAGCGGAAGTGTGGTGATGAAAGACGGAGATCACAACTACAGAAAATTGTTCGATGCCATTTTAGATTCTTTTGTTCTCTGCAATTGAAGCTTGGGATATCCCAATGTCTCAATAATTGTCACTGGACACCAAGAGGCCGAGTACAAACATTGAAACCTATATCATCGACGAGGACAAGAAGTTGGCCACTGAGAAGGAGCGGTCACCATTGAGGGACAAAATGAGATAAGGAAATTTCAGATTCTAAACGTATTATTTTGGCTGGGTTTGTTAGCAAAGATTATCTCTTCCAGAAAAAGTAGACTAAATTTTCATTCCATCAGAGGATCAATTCATGAAATCTGAATCTTGGCATTGATATCATTCATATAGTATCAACCATTAAGAATTAAAAGCTGTAGTAGGCTTCCTTGAGAGCTAAATTGCCAAAGTATGTACTGTCTAGTAGTCCAGATTGCTGTGTGTTGCCATCTTGTATGTTGTTGGTAAGCAGAATTATATATATATATGCTGCTCCTTTCATGAAACAGGGAGTAGACATTAAAATTGCAACAGCGGAATTATTAGTTATTTGTGACAGAAATTATTAAGTTTCCACCATTGGTCAACACTTTTACAACATTTGCCATTTTATTCCAAGGGGATGATAAAGTTCTTGTTTCTATCTGCAACGGTACTGCGGACAAACTTTCAGATTTGATATTTTGAAAAGGCTTCTCTGAGTAGTATAATATTGATGCTCTTCTTCCAAGTTACCACAAGTTCATTGAAGCATTGTTTTGAAATGGATCGAATGGATGATGTATTAGAGTTACTGAATACCCTAATACATTCCAATATTGAT
>APFE031756161.1:0-62619 GCA_000404065.3 Pinus taeda | reverse complement strand
AAGACTTACAGCTTCTTGCCAGTTTTGGAAGAGTTCTGGAGACAAAATTGAGAACACTTCCTCTAGCAGAAGACTTACATCTTCTTGCCAGTTTTTGAAGAGTTCCAGGAATTGCATAAGCATTCCAGAGTTGTTGGTCATCCTTAAACCATCACAGGTTGAGACTTCCCTTTTACAGGTTGAAGTTTTACCTTTTATGCGGGGTGAGGCCCCCCTTTTATGGTTGAAGGTTTCCCTCTTTAAAACAATAGTATCACTTCCTCTAGCAGAAGACTTACAGCTTCTTGCCAGTTTTGGAAGAGTTCCGGGAACTGCACTAAGCGTTCCAGTGTTTGTGGCTATCCTTAAACCACCGCCCTTTTTTACCAACATTTCATAGAGCACATTCAGCCTAGTGCTGCCATGCATTATTGCACATTTTGTATTACAGCTCTTTTCTTGGACTCATACATAACCCTTCGGATTAAGGGGGGGAATGTTGGACACCTAATCCTAAAGGGTTAGCGTGGAAGCTGAATGGACAAGCAGTCCAAGGGACCTTGGGATGTGAATCCCAACGGTCACCAAATGTACTATAAATGTATATCAATTTGTTAATAAAATAGCATCGCATGATTTATCTTCCTAATTGTTCTCCCTCACCATGTCTGTTTAACAAAATCTTCTATAATATCCAGTAAAACCAAGAAAACTCCTAACATCTTGTTGACAACTTAGGATTGATAATTTGGAAATAACTTCTACCTTAGATGAGTCTACCTTAATTCCATTTCTTGAAATATGGTGACCTAAAACAATTCCTTCATTAAACATCATAAAACACTTTTCATGACTTAATGAAAGATTTGCTTCTTTTCATCTTATGAGAACTTTTTCTAAATTTTCAAGTGCTTCTTCAAACAAATTTCCATAAACTGTAAAATCCTCCATATACACTTCCACACAATCATGAATAAGATTAGGGAAAATTCCTAGTACTACTTTTTGGAATGTTGCTAGAGCATTGCATAACCCAAAAGGAAGTACTCGATAAGCATAAGTCCCCCATGGATAGGTGAATGTGGTTTTGCATTGATCTTCAGGTGCTACCTGAATTTGATTATACCCACTAAAACCATCCAAAAATGAGAAATATTTCTTCCCTGCTAATGTATATAAAACTTGATCTATGAAAGGAAGTGGAAATTGATCTTTCAAAGTTGCTCTATTTTCCATTTTTCTTAGGAACGATTATGAGGGGTGAAACCCATTGACTGTCTGATATTGGATAGATGAAATTTACATTTAACGGTTTATGCATTCTTCTTTAACAATTTATTTTAAGTTTGGATTCATTCTTCTTTGTGGTTTTCAAACTGGTCTAGCATTCTCTTCAATATAGATATGGTGCATGCAAGTTTTAGGATCAATTCCTTTCATATTAGTGTATTCCCATGCATATGCAGAAGATTTTTTTTGTAATATTTCTACCAGTTTCTTTTTTTGTAATTCTTCCAGGTTTTCATTGATGTTCAAGGTTTTTCCTGGAAAAAAATCTATTGAAGAATTTCCAATATTTTCCATAGAATTTAAATATATTTGTCTAGATGATAGATATTCGATATTACATTGTTCTTGAAAATTTTGGCTATCATCACAATATAAAGAGGGTTCATGATTTTCTATTGAATTTAAAATTTGATCCTCCTCATTTATTTGTGCAATAGTGAAAATTGGTTGTATATCATTATCTTCATCCATCCATTCTTCATTTTCTACTTCTATCATTGGTTTTGCAAGTGGGTACAATGTAAATTTCTTTGTCGAGCTTCCATTTGAGATAAAAATGTCTCTTGATCTACAACTGATAAAGGCATAAATTGTAGCTAACCATGGCCTTCCTAAAATTAATGATGTCCTCCTAAATTATTCTTGGGGGTTAGAATCATAAAATCAACAAGATATTCTCAAGAATCTAAGGATATATATATATATATATATATATATATATATATATATATATATATATATATATATATATATATATATATATATATATATATATATATATAATATATATATATATATATATCTTCTAACACACCATCGGGTTTAATTACAGACATGTCTACTAATTGTAACAATGTTGGTGTTTATTGAAGATTAGGAACCTTCAATTTTTCCATAGTTTGTTTGCTCATTATGTTTATGGCTGCTCCTAGATCAATCAAAGTGTTTGGTATTTCAGTTCCATTGATGTGTGTTTTTACAATGGGGCTTCCTGGATCTAAATATTTTTGAATTGTTGTCTTCCCCATCATAATATCTCCAATTTTCCCGACTAATTGAATTCATTTTATTTCTTTTCTTTTTCTTCCTGATCCTTTATTACTCAATTCCTTAATTGTTTTTGCAAAAATCGATATTTCTTTTATTGCTTGTAATAAAGGATTTTTTATACAGACATTTTTTTAATTCATCTAGCATACCATAATTAGTCAATATGATTTGCTTTTCTACTCATTTATTGATTTTCAACCTTTCAGGAAAAGGTGGTCTTGATATAAATATTGAAGGTTGTTCCATAATAAGAGTATTATTAGAATGTGTGGGACTTTTTTTGTTTCAATATTTTCTTTCTAAGGAAGAGAAATTTCTTCTTTAGAGTTATTATTATCTTTTTGAAAAAAAAAAAGTTTCCTGAATAACAACAGATGGTTTCTTCCTTTCCAATACTCTACCAGACCTTAATCGAACATTATTCAGATCTAATGGAGTTATCATATAAGTTTGAGGATTATGTCCTTCTAAGTTGTAAACAGGTTGTGAAGTTTTATTATTTGGATTTGGAAGTGGTTGAATGGGTAATTGATTTGGTCTTGGTGCAAATGGCAAAAAAAGTTGTGGATTTGCATTTTGAGCTTGAGCTTGAGGGAATTATTGTGGTGGAAAATTTGGATAAGGTGGAGGATATTGTTGATATTGAGAATATCTTCCATAAGGATTTTTCCATCCTTGATTCCAAGATTGTGGTGTTTGAGCCTAAGGTTTTCATGGCATGGTGAATTCCAATTATTTTGTGAAGTTTGTGCAAATTGTTGACGATTAAAACCTTGAGTTTGATTTGTGTGAGTATTTGCCATGGTCTTTTGGCAATAAAGTAAAGGGGGTCTACCTAATTTGGCATTCCTTCTTCACTAAACACAAAATAAGACCTGATATAGAGGGACATGCTTTTGTATCATGATTTTCTTCACACATAACACAGGTTTCTATGCTTTTTAAATCTAAAGGACATTCTCTTAGAGCATGTTTCTTTCTACACCTAGGACAAAAGATGGATAATGCAACATTTTCAGCTTTTTGCTTATTTTGTATTTTAAGGGTGTCAATTTGCTCACTGAGACTCCCTAAAATATATGTTTTAAAGTTATCAAGCAAACTACCTATTTTTGCCTTACTTATTTTCCCGGCTGCAGATTTATTTACTCTTGATAAAAGAGGATCCCTTGCACTTTTTCCTGTTCTTGCTTTACCTCTTGAAATATGTACACATAGATCATAGATATTTGCAAAGGGTAACTGATAAATATCTCCTTTTCCCATTAGATTGAGAAGATCAATCCACTCATATTTAATGGATTTGAGTAACAGAGATTTCAAAATTTCCTCATCCAAATTGTTCATTTTTTCCCTTTTGATGCTATAAACAAATCTCTCGACAAAGTCTTCAAGATTCTCATCTTCCTTTTGTGCCATTTTGAGGAATACATCTTTGATGCTATGAGGCATACAATAATCCTTATATTTCTCTAAGAATGCATCTTTTATTTCCACCCATTTCCTTATAGAATTTGTTTCTAAATTCATAAACCATTTTAATGTTGCATCCTTTAAGGTGGAAGGGAACAATTTTAGTTTTTGAACATCATACAGATAGTCATATGATTTGCACAATACTAGAAATTCAAAGAGAAATGTCTTTGGGTCTTCACTTCTTATTCCATGAAAATTGGGGAGAACAGAAAGCGATATGTTCTTCATTGTTAATGTTGTATCCTCATCAAGGATAGGGAATCCAAAAGGTTCTGGATCTCCTCTTCCTCTACCTCTATCACCTCCTCTTCCACCTCCTAGGTTTCCTCCTCCTCCTCCTCCTCCTCCTCCAATCCTATGTTGTTCACCATTGACATTGTGTAGTTCTCATTCTCCTTCTTCAACCATGATGGATTCCTCGGAAGAGATATCTGGTTCTATAACAGGATTATCTAGTTTTTCTTCTAGTTCTTTTGGTTCCTCTATCAATGGTTTGAAGTAAGTTTCTTCCTCTTCTTCTTCAGAAGGAACTTCTAACTCTTGAGCTAGATGTTGTTCTCTAGTTGAAGATAGAAAAATTATTCCAATTGTTGGAGATGTAGGATCTTCTTCTATCACAACCTCTGTTGATGAAGCTGGTGAGCCTTTAGATTGGATTTCGGATTTTAAGACTTCAGGAAGTCTATATTGGCCCGCTATGGATGGGATTTGAGTTTGTGTGGATGGTGTGGCACTACGAGGTCGTGGTGGGGTGAGTGAGGATGTAGGAATTGAACTTCTTCCTTGACCTACAAACCTACCTCTAGAGTCTCTTTCCCTATGCATGTCATGTTTTTATTTGAATTTTTGTAAGGCTTCTATTTACAATTCCCTGGCAACGATGCCAAAATGTTTGATCAATTTAACGTTCTTAAATTGCAAGCTTAAATTATCGACCAGAGTTGGTAAAATTATGAAGTGCAGGTGCACTATATATGCTAAAAGTCTACTCTTTCGTTTAGTAAGATGATGGTTATGTTTGTTTTGAGATTTTCGTTGTTATCTAGATTTTTAGTAGATTTAAATTTCTACAAATTAATATATGGAAGTTAAGCTACTGTTAGAAAAAATGGGAGTTAAACTACTATTAGATTACTTTATCAAATTATGTCTAATGGAGTATCATTCTAAAATGACTTAAGTTATTCATCCTAAAATTATGAATCTATATAAACAACTTGCTGCTATGAAACAGAGTATTCAAATTCAAAAGCTTGCGTACAAAATATATACAATTCTGATTTTAAGAAGCATGGAAGAAATTTCTAATTACAAATTGCAGAGTGATATAAATTATAATTCTAGAAAGCATGAAAATATTAATTGTGATGAAGCGAAAAACGTTGAAGGACTAATCTATTAAATGACTGCAAGCATAATGAAATGTGAAATGGTAAACGAGATAACTGAGTTTATACGAAATAATGAAAACAGTGAAATAATTAAACTAAAATGCAGTGATAATAGAAAGAAATTTGAATGAAATCAATTCTAAAGCACGAAATGAAAATAAACTAAAACCTTGACTGTCTGCAGGGGCCCTCTGCATCCAATAGGTATGATTCACAATCATGTATGCATTGAATCAGAAAAGTAACTTCCAAATAACACAAGAACGAAGGTCCGGTTCACAATTTTTTCAACAATTAACTTAATACTTCCTCCCTTGATATCGTTTATAGAAGATACATATTTATATAAAATGCGTGCTCAATCTGTTGAGAATTTTATGCCTACAGGTATGATTTTCAGTCCTAATTCAAATATGAAACTTAAACAGGAAATGCTTTATTTCGTCGATTTTTTATTTGGAAATAAAATCGAGAAAACGTGTTGTGTCTAGACTCTTGTTGCTACCTGTTGACCCGTATCTTTGACCACACCACTGTATGATCCCTTCAGTGAACTGGCTCGAGCGAATAGGAGGAGATCGACGAGGAGATCAATCCTCAACTATACATATGCTTAGTTGCTTCATTAGTGCACCAAAACCCCGCGAACCATGGAGCTAGCGCAGATTTATAAAATGGTTGCAGAATCATGTTAATTATGTAGCTAATGCAGTCTTTAATCTAATAATAAGGAAAATTAATGCATATGAAAAATAAAACATGTAAGAGTTGTTACCTTATCAAAATCTATGATTTACTACCTTTATCAAGTTGAGAGTGATGACGAAAAAGAGGAAAATGGTGGAAAAAGGGTGTCAAAACAAAACAATTATGGAACTCTACCCACCCCTTCTTCACCCCATTAGGGTTCTTGGATATATTGGAAGGGAACATGCATCAATTTAGGGGTTCTATGTTTTGAGTGTCATTGTTTTAGTTTCTACACCCTTTGGGACTCTTTTCTATAGTGCTTATTGACAAGCTCATATAATGTATGGAATAGAGCACTCCATTTATCAATGACATTTACATCATTTATCAATCCAGGTGTGTATAACTTTCATCAAGGTTGTGCACCATATATGTTGGGTTCTTTCTTGGTGGGAGGAACGTACAATCTCTTGTCCCTAATTTACTAGTATATTAAATAAATTAATTATTCTACAAAGAAATTCATACATGACTTATTCTTGAAACCTAATTAAACTTTGCTTACATAAATAATTATAGAGAGGCAACAAATGGGAAGGTGCATGGTCATTGTCCCGCCGAGTTATGATGATAGGGGACTTGCCATCATCCCTCCCTCATTAAACTAAAAAATGATATCTGGGTATGATGCTCCATGAGAATTCATTACATTCAGTTATGGCACCATTTTGCTTGCTTATTCTATGCAGTGGAGTGGAGAATTTTGAAAGGACCATGTGTTGGGTTGTGATGCATGGTAATCCATTGCAGTCATTTTTCTTAATGAAGATATGTTAGATCTTCCTAGAGGTTTAATTCAAGAGGAAACCCTTTATTTTACCTCCTTTGGACATTGGTTTAGTTGTTTCCCCATGCTCTACACTTTCTCCAATGGGAAAGTCTAAACGAGTTGTTATTTTTATTCCAAGGGGTTGAGGGAAACTCTAGGATGTTTTGAAGGGTGGGTTCATGAACGTATTATTCTATAGGGGTGTAAATCTTGGAACTACATTGCTCGCATGTTGTGTCAATGAGCTTGTTGTCAATGTGGACCAACCTCTTACATGAAATGAGGAAATTCTAAAGCCTAGTTTCAATTTGAGTTGCTAGCTCGGATGTATAGCACCCATAGTCCACTAGGTATTCAATGTGAACTTCATGAGATGGAGCAAGAGGTGATGGGGAAACTTGGTAACATGTCAAATTCAAAAATTATGGCAGCAATTGCCTCCTAGATACTAGATATAGGTAAAATGAGGGGACGAAAGAGTCAATATATGCACACTATTGATTTATACTATCTGGTGAAATCCCTATTGGCTATGTTGTTGTTGGAGCATCACAATGCTAAGGACAAGATTTTGTTGTAGCTGGATGAGCTACAACTCCAACTGAAGTAATTGGAGAGGTGTATGGAAAGAATTGAAGCTTATTTATTCTCTTCCCAATGCCCAGGAGGCTCGAAACACAAGAGAAATAGCCCATAGAGGTGGAGACATCTTATTAAACATAATTTTCATGTTGTTCTCTTGGTATAGTTGTCTTTTATGTTTGTCTACTAGTTGTAAGCCTAGGCATATAAGGTAGTTAGAACTTGTTCGTTTTGGCAACAGATCTATTGTAAACTTGTCTAGATATATGAGGCCCAAAATTTGAAAAACAAGAACTCCATGCACGACAGACCAAGGTGTGCAGACTATCTAGATATGTAACTCTTTTGTATCGGCAATAGAATTTAAGTTACAAAAAAGACTATTATTCCAACTAGAGAAATTAACTTTTAGAAACTATATGAAAACATGAAATATGTCCTAAATTATTACTGCAAGAAAGTAATTAGCCTTGTGAAAAAATATTGTTAAGTAGCCCAGATAATGAAAGACAACATAATTAAATCAATACAATGGCTTAAGAGTAAATAATACAACATTGAAATGTTACGAAAATATGGGATCACCACCCATGTAGAGTGGCCCTCGCTCTACACAGTTCATTGTATGATTTGTTGAAAAAACTTAGTCAACCATGAATAATGGGCAACAAGAATCAATAATATTTATGTATTTTAGAATCAACAATATTTATGTATTTAAACGATGTAAAATCACTAGAAAACCGATTAAATTCTCTTTCGACCGTTTATACATCAAAAACAAGCCTAAGCCAAAATTGATTGCTTGAATTCGGGAAACTAACTTAACTAAAAGATAAATTAACTTATTTTCCTCAAATTGATGAGAAGAAAAACAAGGTAACTCCATCGAAAATATAATTACATTGGTATAATTGAAGGGTTGATATGTTGTTTTAGGGAGTTATATAGGTTGCTTATGCTCCAAATAAGCACATTCTCCCAGGATCGCTCGTGTTTTGATGTTCTTTAGGAGTTATATATGATCAAACTTACTACCTGCACATTTGTCCTAGGAGCACTTAATCTCTCGCCCATGTTTTGGTATGGGTTCACATGATGGTTTGTGGTATGAGGGGAGGAGTTGTCTATAATGTGATTTTTTGGAGATTTCGGTGAGGGAATCCGGCGGAAGAAATGAGGTTAAATCTTGATTTTTAGCAGTTAAAATGGTTTTTTAACTGCATATTTGGATTCAGCACCCTGAAAAACCCCTGGGACCCTTTGATTGTGCAGAAACTAACTATCAAACTTGGGATTCCAATAAATTGCTACCGGATTTTGACCGGAAAAATCTGCCAAAAAAGCTTTCAAAATGTGTCATTATAGACCACTGCCATGAGGAGACACCATGCTTGTGTTGGAGGACGTTTCCCTCCTTATGCACATTCTCCTAAGTCGTTGTCTCATGGTTTTAGAAGTTTACTAGCCTTGCACGTGTATCTATGCCTGTATACATGCTCCTAGGTGGTCCCTCGAAGATTTGTATAACAACCAAAGTAGAGGTTTTTACACATATTCTATTGTATTTCTTGAGGGATGAGTTGGTTATTACGTTGGATAAAATGCCCTAGCTAATTTTCTATCTTTAGTAAGGTTTTGGCATTTCAAGGTTGTTAACTACTTCATATCTTTAGTAAGGTTTTGAGATTTCAAGGTTGTTAACTACTTCATTTTAGGGACTAATCTATTCTTATTGGCATCTTGGCACATTCTTTTCTGGTGTAACTATATTTATATATTTCTCAATGGGGCTTATTTTTTTAATTTTATGTTTTTGGTGATTTTTATCTAAAAAATAATTATAATGATAAGTGTTTTCTTTTAATCTCTTTACCTCACATTTTCATCTACATGTTAAGTGAATTACCTCACATTTTCATCTACATGTTGAGTGAATTATAGTGACATCTATCTCATTTCCCTTTTGCTCCTAAAGCTTAATGTGAAACCTCAAAAGTATTTCAGTTATGAGCGAAAGGGTGGGTGGTGTGGCTACCATCACTTTCTTAGACCTAGAAGTCCGGAATGATGGGTCATGTGTTGGGTAGTGAAAAAGGCCGATATTATTTCTATGGATGAGTAGAGTAATAATTTGTTTTATAATTAAATTATGATTACATTTAATTTATTTAAAATGTTTTTGAGCAAAGAGGCTCATTTTACACCCCACTATGATGTGTAATTTTGTTCTTCTGTTATCAAAGTGAAATTTTGTTACATAGGCTCAAATAACAATTATTAAAAATAAATAAATAATGTCCATTCATAAGAAAAGAAAAGAAAAAAGAAAAAATTGCACGTGAAAAAATGAGATGCCTCCCGGGTTATGTTAAATTCATATTTAAAATAGATCTATGTTGGGTTTAAGTAAAATTTACCTATCAGATATCTTAAAGATACTAGCAGAAGTACATCGCTGCCCATTCTGTGACATAGCAGAGAGTTTAAGGTATTTAATGAATTTTGGTAAATAAGTATGGGCAAACATTCACTACCCACTTTTACCCACACTCCACAACACCCTTGCAAGTTCAGAAAATCATTTATTATATAAAATCGCCCATATTGTGTATTAATGTTTTGCTCTCTCATGAATTAAAGAGTCAAAATGTATGTTTTGGATAAATATGGTTGTAAAAGTCATTTGCAAGGTTGAGAGAGAGGGTGAAAGTCTATGAGGAGAAAATCGTGGAGAAAATATTGGTGGGCACGTGAAAACACCAGTTACTATGTTTTACTATGTGTTAGAGTAAGATCTTTCTTGTTTTAGTTGGAGTAGCACCCTCCAATTTATCATGTGAACCTATGTTTTGAAATATAATCTAAAATATAATTTGTTACACTATAGTTTTAAACTTTTACAAATAAATTTACGATAACCATTTTACTTTTACTTTGTTTTTTTTTCTACAATAAATTTTGTGTTTTAATTAAACCTATATATAATTGTGATTTCTAAACCAGACTCCTCTCCTCTATCCCTCTAAAATTTTCTAACAAATCTACCAAAGGGATGCGGCACCATGTCTTCTAGGAGCTGTTCGTTGTGTGGCTTTAATGACCACAATCCCGTCCCTGTATGGGAAATGTTGTGATGCTCTTTGGAGTTTGTGTCTCATATGGACCAATGAGAAAGAGTGCGAGTATGAATAATTTGTCAAATTTATCTCAATATGAGCACTCGGATCCGGGTATGTTTGCACTGAAAGTTTTGATGGTTATGTGTCGGATGACTTCATTCATTCATCCAACAATGCCCATGGGTCGTTCCGGCTAACAAAAACCGCATAAGTCTAGAGGTGAAATTGGCGCGACTATTACCTTTAAATCCATGCTGATCGCGCTCCAAAAGCGCTCGTTAAACTTGTGCCTCCACTGAGGGTTATAAACTTGTGCCTCCACTGAGGGTTATAGGCTATAGGCTTCCTTAGCCTTGTAGTTCTGTAGTTCTGATACCAGGTCAACAATACAACAAATCAACTTTATTAATCTAGTGAGCAGCTTATAGGTGTGGAACACCACCTGTAAAACTGTCTTTGCAGAACACACTCTACTTCCATTCATTACATGAAGAATATATATAACAAATATATATTTACGGAAGTTGAACAGAATTTTAGAAAACAAGAACAAAACCCTAATTTAGGGTTCGGTTTGAACTATTTCTACATTAATCTCAACACTTGAGATAATCTATTCAGCGGAAGTTGAACAGAATCTTAGAAAACAAGAACAAAACCCTAATTTAGGGTTAGGTTTGAACTATTTCTACATTAATCTCAACACTTGAGATAATCTATTGAGCGATAGTATTCAGCGAGGGATTTGTCTAGAAAAGACGCTATGAGCGTTTATTGTGAGTTTTCACATAAAAGAACTGCATACAAGAACCAGATGGAGAAGCATCCCATAGGCTATTTTTAACCTCAATGATGTTAAAATTTCTTTTTTTCTATTTATAATTTTATTTTATATCAAATTTCTATTTTTATTAACTAGACTTTCCTAAATAAGTATTTAGATATTTATTACTTATATTTTTAATTTTTTTAAATATATTGCCGATATAATTTTGTATAATATTTGATTGTGAAGAACCATATGTGTGTTTTTAATTTTTTTATATTAAATATTACAGAAATTTGTATAATAATGGATTTTATAAGTTATAATTCTATTTTTAAATTAAATATTTAATAAAAATTTGTTATTACATAACGATGAAAATCTGAATAGCATATTAATGTTATTGAGATATTATTACGTTTATATTTTAAACTTTTTTTAAATATATTTGCCAATAAATTTTGTAATAAATATTACGGTTTATTTTAACTTTTTTAAGATATATTGTCATAAGATATTGTAATAATATATGTAATTTGTGAAGAACCAATGTGTTTATATTTTTTAATTTAACTATATACAAAAATTTGTATAATATATTGGATTTTATAAAGTTATATTCTAAATTTTTAATTAAATATATTAATAAAAATTTGTATTACATACGATGAATCTGAATAGCATATAATTGTGTAGGAGCTATGTGAACCCCAAGCATATGTCAAAATAACATATATTTAAGGCCCATTGTTCATCATATAAAAGGAGGTTTTGGCGTGGTCTCCAAGAATGAATAGACGATTGTTGATACGAGGGTCTCAATATTTCTACTGACCAAATAGATGAAAAGCACTCTGGTTTTAAATTACTTTATTGGTACGAGGATAACTACTCATGTATATATATAATAATTTTATAACTATATGTGCATATTTTTATTTGTTTTTACAGCTATATTTATTTATTTCTAACGACTGGGTTGATTTCATATTTTTATCTTTGAGTTACCTTCCCTTGTTGCATTGATCTTTCATCAAATGTTTTTATGGGTAAAATTGCTGGACATTTAGTGAAATTATGAGATTTATCGTTATTTGCACTGCGTTTGAAATTTATTATAAATTTATATGGGTCAGAAATCGAATATAAATAAATTAAAGTTGGAGATAAGATTAATATTTATTAAATATTAATTTGGAGATAAGATTAATATTTACTTGATATTTAGTTAGAGAAAAGATTAAAATTAATTGGCAACAATTGAGAGTTGAGCATAATAATTGAGAATTGAGCATAATCACTAAAGATTTTAGGGGCAAAATTTCCCAAATTTACTATTTTTTTACTTTTTTTGAAAAAAATATTCACTAGTTTGGTCAAAAATTTGCCTTGTTTTAACATATATATGATTAAATGGATGAAATTCACCAAATATTTACCAATTTTAATAGTAAATTACATGTTTTTTTATTGAATATTCGCCTACACTCTATACATCTGACTTTTCAAATTAGAATAATCACCTTCAATGTTATACAGAGACATAATATTTAAATCCTTAAAAAATAGCTTAAGCATAATTCTTGATTCTTAAGTGCATTACACTTTGGAATTGATAGCCTTAACATTGGATAAATAGTTGTTGGATAATAGGTCATTTTACTCTTCAATCAATTTATTTAATCCATTTTTAGGAAAGTTAACTCATTCTTAGGATTGATTCCCTGTCAACTATATTTGTATTGACTCAAACTCATATAGAGCTTGAGTGGGCCTAATGGTTAAGAGCATGTGTTTCATCCTAAGGGGCCACAGGTTCAAAAGGGGGTAGAGTATGTATGCCTTTGTGGACTTAATAGTCAAATCACTAAGTTGAGGTGGGTCCCTTGTCCCACAAACAAAGAGGTCTCATACACCAATGTGCGGAGGTGGGTCCTTCTCTAGACTCCTTAGTATTAAATATAAACATATAATTTTAAAAACATTTAAAAAACTTAAATTTATTATATCAATAATTATTTGCTTGATTATATAAACATATAATTTTAAAAACATTAAAAAAAAATTGGTTGGTTATAAAAACTAGAATACAACTTCTTCAATTTAAAAATTTTATAAAAAAATTTAAACATAAAAAGTGATTGGTTGGTTGAAAAAAATTTAAAACTTAAATTTGACGTTTACCCATTTAAATTGACCATCATAATTCATTGTATGTATATTTGAACTGAATATCAGGTTGTGAATAATTCATAGAAAGTATATTTGAACTTAATGCCAGGTGGTGAATACTCACATGGTTTACAAGAGGAACGTGAGTCCCAGTCAATGTGTGAAATTCAAATCTCGATAGTTGAAGCATCAACCAATAACACTTCATCAGATGCTGAAGGAGGAGAATCTTGACATTTCACATTTCATAGGAGGCCATCAAGCTTATGTCGATTGTTGATTCCTTTAATATTTGTCTTTGTTACACCGAAACCGCTCCCGAGGAGTGTGAAACCCATTTCAATGGTTCTCGCACTCTCGGGAGCTTTGGCGTTGTATGGGAATGTTACCTTTTCAACAAGAGCTACAATGAGAGCTTGGGAAAGTTTTGGGAGCTTTAAGACTGTTTTCTTCTGGAGTTTCAGCATTCCCTGGGGTTGGGGAATATAAAGCCTATAGAGAAATATGCTTCATTGCCCACAAAACATGAGCGTATGTTGAAGCCTTTGTGGGAAGAAAGGCCAAAGACATCCTTAACACTGATATCCTTAATTGAGAAATTGGAGCAATCTCTTGATGGGTTAAGGAAGCGTGTGACACCTCGACATAAGGGCGATATCTGCGATACCATCCTGATGAGTATTCCTTTTGTTGTTTATGTATATATATATCCCAGAAGATTGTGTGTGCATATTGTATGTGGCAGTGAATGCTAAACATTAGAGTTACTTTGATTTTCTCTTAAGAATAACTAGAGAAACATATGTAAAATTGTTCTTCCGTATTTTTAAGCCAGATTGTTTCAAACATTGGTCATGTGCCATAGAACTAATAAGGAACTTGAGATTTTATATATATATAAGGGAGAAACTCGGGGAGAGAAACACCTAGAGAATATCATTATATCTAAAAGGGATTATATATTTATTATTTATATATTTAAATTAATATTAATATTTGAATATTTTGATTCAATATTAATTTTGATTATTATATAAATTGTATAATTAAAAAATATTTTTTATTTTTTTTATTATATAATATTACTGTTCCTAATTAGTAGTTTCCTGTAAATTTTGGGTAACTTCTAGACGTTCCGAACACCCCTACCCAAGTTTTAAACATTCCCATGTCCCTGAAACTCATGCAACATAGATATTTGACTGCCCCTATGTACATCTAATTGCCGAATATTTGAGAAATCTAATATTAGACAATTAAACAAACATGGCGTGGTCAAATATCTAGGCAATCAAACAGACATGGCACAGTGAAATAATTGAGTGCGCCATGTCAGTCTGATTACCTAATATTCGATTCCATGGGATTGGCAACAAACAAGAAGAAGCGGCCCATTCTTTTTGTGGTCTCTTCATGAGGCAAATATTAACCCTCCTATTCGTACGTAGGAAATTTTCAATGTGAAATGAAATTAGGTCCTTATAAAAGAGTTGTCTATAATGCGACTTTTTGGAGATTCCGGTGACGGAATCCGGCGGAAGAAATGAGGTTAAATCTTGATTTTTAGTAGTTAAAATGGTTTTTTAACTGCATATTTGGATTCAGCGCCCTGAAAAACCCCTGGGAGCCATTGATTGTGCAGAAACTAGCTATCAAACTTGGGATTCCAATGAATTACTGCCGGATTTTGACTGGAAAAATCCGCCGGAAAAGCTTTCAAAAAGTCGCATTATAGACTACTGCCTTATAAAATGCTCAAGCGGGGTAACCTCAGTGACGAGAATTGATTCCTGAGGATGAGCGTCGAGGCCTTCGAATCGTTGAACTTCAAACCTTGGATGAGAAGCGTCTTTGATATCTCATTTCTTGGCATTAGGATAGCGAGTCTGATTTCTCTATATTAGGGCATAGCGCCTGCGGGTCGACTTTGGATGAGATAACAAACCTAAATGACACATTTCAAGCGAGGGCGTCAAATTCGACACATCCAAGCGAGGGCATCAATTTACATATAAAAATACAAAAAAATACATTCGCCACTCAAGAATTCACATAACTTAAGTGACGGGCATTAAAATCGAAACATCTCATCAAATGGAAATCAAAACATTGTCATCAAATTTCCATTTGACCAGTAAAATAAATTTGAAATTCTAAACCGGCAAAATTTACATTTCACAAGCAAAATAAATTTGAAATTTCAAGCCGTCCTCGATATCACTACCTACTAAACTTGCTATTTTTGGCCAAAGTTGGGTATAGATTGATGAGGAGGACTAATCACCTTACGCATACTCCTAGGGCACATCTCCTCAAGGACTATCTTATTATTATTTTACATGGTCCATGTAGTCCCATCACATATATATGAATGGCACACCTCTTTCTTGAGTAGGTTGTATTATTGGTTGGTCAAAGTGGACTTCTCGGAGAGAATCCTCATTATTGAAAGTAGACTTTCGCATATTTTCACCATTTTTTGAGCACCCCTTTCCATTTCACTGGGTAAATACATTATTTGTTGGACTATGGTTATTCAAGGTAGATGAGCATTCATGTTGTACCATGGTTATTCAAGGTAGATGAGCATTTCAAATGAGATAAGGAAAAATGACATGTTGTATGGGTTTACATGAGTATGTGCTTTGAGGATAAAGATATGTGGCATTTTTATTAATAGCATGTGGGTCTAATGGTTAAGAGTATATGTTTTCTCTTAAGAAGTCGTAGGTTCAAAACTAGAGAGGGGTCGAGTATATATGCCTTTGGAGACTTAATAGTCAAATCATTGCGCAGAGGTGGGTCCCTTGTCCCACAATCAAGGGGGTATCATACACCAATTTGGTGTCTGGATTGGTCGTGACCTTAAAACTAGATAATAATAATAATAAATTAATGTAGCTTCATTATTGTAGTCTTTTATGAGGATGTCTTTTCTTTTAATGGACCTTTTATGTTATGTTTTAATCTTTTAAGTATTTTCTTATGAGAAACAAGTGGATGCAAAAACCATAAATACAATTTTATTGTAAATGGAGTTAAGCTTAAATATATATAAGGATTTGATCACTCAATTTTTGACATGGTTGGATTTGAGGAGATCCCCTAATGAGCTTAGTTGAAAATCTTATTATGGAAATATGAAGGGAAGGGTTCTTCTTACATGAGTTATCATGTTTTGGAAGTTAATCTTGTTAAAAGTGGTGTTAGAAATCCCATTAAAGAGATATATTGTGAAGGGTTAATTTATGGGTAACACTTTTCCCTTTTAGAAGTAATGTAATAATGGTTAGTTCATTCTTAAATAACTTTGTGTTTATTTCTAGAATTTGTTAATCTTATATGATCCATAATAACTAGAGTTTTTTGTAGACTTACATTTTCCATTGATAGGCATACCCTCTTGCATATTTAGAGGTTCTCCTCCATTAGGTTTTCTCCAAGAAATTTATGTATTTGTGGACAACAAAGTAAGAATAAAAGTAGCTTGTTTATACCAAACCTCTTCTACCCTTATCTCATAGGAAAAGCCGCCTTCTAAGTTTGATCCTTTAGACTTTGTTTTCCCTAATTTGAATAGGCACTAATTTTGGTCGACCCATTCATCTCTCCTAAAAGTTAATCAAACACTTTTCATGGATACCCCTCTTGCATGGGAGGAGATAAAGGCTAAAAGATATCTATTTTAGTGATAGTGTCTAACCCCTCTTAGTTCCTTCAAGATCATATTTGTGCTTTAGGAATTTATCACAATAAGTGAGGATTTTAGAGGTAACATTTTGGCACCATCGCCAATGATAAAGTCCATTTCTACAATATTGTAGTCTTGCTACCTTTTATTTGGCGTGAGTGTTATATTTGAAGATCTCTTGCTCACGTAGTGACTCCATGAAGGAATCATGCATTTTCTCATCAAATATCATTAAAGATATTGTTGTTTATAGAGGTGAGGGTATCCAACACACTTTAAGGTATTTGAAGGTTCACATTGGAAACTTCACAAATTGGAATGAGGTATGAAGGTTGTGTAATTTCAGATTTATATCATCTCTCTATATTTCAAATTTGAAATAAGAAGCATGGCACAAAAGGTTGGTTTATATCATTAAAATTCATGTTAGGGTTTTTAGGAAAAATTGCTTAACCCTTTCCATTTTTGTGCATAGAAATCCACATAAACCCCATATTCAAATTCTTAAAAGGCATGTTCCAAGGTTTTAGGGAATTCCACATTAAGTCTCATTGCATGTTGCATCCTTCATTGAGTTTAAATTCCCACATTGTCCATGAAGATGTCAAGATGAAAATGTTTGCATATTCATTGAATCAAGAAAACACATGGGAATGGTATTCTGATTTTAGGGTGAAGAAGATTTTTTCATTTCCTTACTCCATCGAAGAATTCTAGAAATTTTGGATTATTGGTTATGTTTAAGAGAAGCATGTTACATGTTTATATGATGCACATATTTTGGTTGAGATTTATGATAGAATGGGAAAAAATATCATTGATTTCATATTTGTAAATGAGAAGAACCCTTCAAGTTCCATCTTTGTTAAAATAAATTAGAAATATGATGTTTATGTATTCTTGGGTGAATATATTGAAAGAAGATATGACGTGTCACTTCTAGCAAAGCTTGAAAGTAATTCTCATGAGGGCGACAAGCCCTCCTCCTCATTCCATGAGTCAATTTTGTGTGATGAGACTATTGAAGATTGTATTGTAGTTTCCCATGAGTAAAGTGAGGGCAATCAACTATTCACTTTGTCCTATCTTAAAGACAAGGTTTTGGTAAGCCACTTTCCTCAAGTTTTTGAATTCAATGATCATGCTTTTGATGATTTGGAGAGGGAAATTTTTGTAAAGAAACCCTTTGAAGAAGATGAATTTTCACATGTGTTTACTCCCCCATGTGAAGCAAAAGAGGATAGCCAAGAGCATCAAAATATCGAGGTTTTTGAGACTAAAAGTCAACTTTTTTGTAACTTGGTTTGCCAAGCATCTTGGAGACAAATGGAAAAATCCTTATGATTAATAAATAGCTTTGTTTATTCATGAATAATGAGGATTTATTTTAGCCCAAGGTATTGTTATGATATTCAAAGTTCAGAAAATTTCCAACCATATTTCTCATAGACAGATCAAATCTTTTGCAACATATGAGGCATGATGATGTATGTCTAAGTTCAAAAAAATTCAGCCACATAGGACTTCATCTCTTATTCATTTTATGCATGAATATGGAGCATGTGTGTTTAGTTCTATATTTTCTATGAGACAATGGTATTTAATTTGTAATTTATTGCATAAAGTTTGGCCACCAAAAAAGGGTAGCAAGCCTTAATTATGAGCCTTGCTTTCTAAATCTAAAGCTTTGTAGGGCTACAAACGATGTTTTTGGCATATTTTTATTGTCGTTGCCTTAAACCTTATTTCTTGAGGGTGTTATCGATCATGTTTCATGTTTGGAATGTGTTATATTCTTTCCATGATTAGCCCCACATGTGATTAATGTGTTGGATGAAATAGGGGATCATAGTGTGGTTTTTGTTGGAGAATATAGTAGGGCGGTTATTTAAACTTTTTCTCCTTATCCTTGATAAAACATTTTGAACTTATTTTATCTTCTTATGTTATTTGTTAGATATTTTTAATCAAACAATTATTAAGAGAAAAAACAATAGACACAAGAATTAGGCTCCAAGCCAGGGCAAAACCCCTCCAAGAGGAAAACCAAAAATAACTTCTTTTGTTCTTATAGAATATGATCCATTCAGAAAACTAAGACCCCAAACCCTAGACGAAGTCCTCTTCCAAGCACCATGTCATCCCTCCAAGAATATTCTCCAAATAGGTCAAATATCAACCAAGTCAACAAAGGTCAAATTCCCTTCAACCTACTTCAAGTCTCAACTTTGGCCCCTAGCTCGGATCTGCAATCTCGTCTTGCAACTTTCGGCCCTGCAATAGCTATAGAAACCCTAACACATGTGTGGGTAGAAGAGATCAAATATAGATCTCTTTCCTTCGCTTTAGCTTACTCCTTTTCCTCTAGACTTTTGGCTTCAAATCTTGATCTTCTTGTAAAGTTTCGTACTTGTAGTTAGGTCTGAAATTTCAACCTTGTAGCAACAATTGAAACCTTAGATACTTCGTACTTGTGAGAGAAACATAGTCACAAAGATCATATTTCGGTTTCTCCTTAAGATTCTTTCTTCTTCTAGTTCTTCGCTTACTTTTATTCGCCTTTCTTACTTATGATCGGACCGAAAAAGTGTGTTTCGAATGAGGTTAAGTTCTTCTTGTAAATAACCTTCTCATGAGGTTGAATAGCCTCAAACTGAGCCGATTTCTTCTGGTATGGATGACTTGTGCTTAGAGGCTCACAACGAATTTCTATACTAAAAATAATATATTTTACATGTTACAACTTGCCTAAAATGGTCTTACATAAATGATAAAGACTCTTTTGACTCAAGAAAAATATTCTTTTGACATGAAAAACCCTAGAAGAATGAAGAACATGCTTCACCTAGTTGACCAACAAAAAGGAGCATAAAACCCATGCTTTAAATAATATTTTTCTTTCTTCTTTTTCTTATAACATAAGATATACATAATGACATGAGTAAAATGAAAATTATGAAGATTGAAACTAGTTACATTTTCCAACACTCAATCTTAACTAGGGAGGTATTCATAATTGTACAACCGGTACAAGGATATACTCAAACTAAATATTCCTCATAAGAAGAGTCAGATTTATAAGCCATCATTAAGCATCAACATCATAACCAACATTTTCAACATAGTAAAGCCATAACTTGACAAGCTCTCTTTATATCAGAGAATAATGTTGGGATGTTTTACATGAGACACCACACTTCCTCTGAAAGGTACATACCCCATTCATATGTTCACTAGGTGTGTCCTTTTAGGACTATTCTTACCTTGGATTCCTAATCCTTAAATAATATCAGTCCTCTTTGACCACTCATGTCTTGAATACTTGTCCAATCCTCAAAGAGTGTCAGTTAACAAGAATACTTCCTATCTTGGATTCTTTATCCTCGAGGGGTATTAATCTCATACTCTTATCCAAATCTCCATTCTCCCTACCATGTCCTTCACTTAGACATATGGTTGTTAGTCTTATCATAGTGCATAACACCTGATAGAAAGAGAATACAATGTCCATCATAACTCCCTCTCAATCAGGGAGGATATCCTCATTCCTTCTTAATTAGGGAATAGATCCTTACTCCTTTTTAATTAAGGAAATTATTTTACTCCCTCTCCAAAATAGAGGATATTCCTAACTTCCTTTTAATTTAGAAGTAATTACCACAAGCTCTTTGGATTGTCTTCATAAATGTATCTATTACTAGTTCTTCAAGTAGTAGTTGCATAGCTCCTCCTTTCTTTGCATAGCTCCTTCTTCTTTGTATCTCATCATATTGAGCTTCTACTTTCCTGGATATTATGGAGCCATCCTCATCGTTTAATATTGTGATAGGGTTCATGCCATCAACCTTACACATCACTTTCTTATAGTCATCATCAATGAAGGCATTATATTAAGCCTATCATAGCTCCCTCTAAGCATGAAATTGATCTTCATTGTTATTGAAACATGAACATTAGGTATCTTCTTATACCTCTACCTTTCAATCCCAAGATGATGATGTAAACATCTTGGCTACATAATTCTTTAAGGATTACCAAAACCATTCACTCAATCCATATGTTCTTTGAATTGAGTTCAACACCAATAGTTGAACTTTCCTCAACTGTCATTGTGCATTTTTGCGATATCTTTCTAGGTAGAAATTTAATCAATATGTCAACCAGATAACCAATACCAAAGTACCAGAACTACCTTATGATGGTGCTTACATCAAAGTGCTTACTTATAACTTTTGATATCAACATATTTATTTATGGTCCATCTTCATATTGTGCAAGAATCCTTCCCCATGCATTCACTTTTCAATCAAGGTGCCCATGGATCAAACTGGATTTGCAAGCAACAATATTTTCCTTGGAGTTGTTATTAACAACTCACTTTCCTTCTTTGAATACCATACTTAATGTTGATTTATGTCATTCTCTTTTGTGGGAGAGTCTTAATATTTAGCCATTTCGAAGCATACCAAATTTCTTTTTCCAAGCATCGAATAATCATATGGAAGACTTACTGAGAATATTCTTATAACTAAATCTTTTTGCAACATTCTTATAGATATGAACCCTGCCTTAAAGAAAATTTTATTTAAAAGCATGCATACCTTTGCTTCAATATAACCATCTATCCATCCTTCCTTGAATGAGATTGAATCTTACACCTATCAAATATAAGTTTATTTTCTCAAGAGGAGAAAGCTTTTAATTATGTCTTTCATATTGCAACTCGACCATATGCATTCCCTCATCATTCAAGACTATATATTCCTTACTAGATAGAATATATATCAATGATAATGCTTATTCCAAGAAACTTCTTAAATGATGGTTCTTGTTGGATCTTGATGATCCTTCTTTGAAAAATGACTACCTCTAACATGATGTTAGAAAATGCTTGGATGAAAAAATAATATGCAATATGGTCCCAAACTTCTCATTCTTGAAAGCTAGAGGATTCCTACCAAATGTATACTCTAATTCTATTATCATATGCTTCTTTTTATGATGCCATTCTATTTAAAAACCCAATACTCTTCTATAGAATACATCAATGCACGTTACTCTACTTTCTACTTAATAAAAGAAAGACAAATTGCATAAAGAACTTGATAAATGTGGAGATTCCGTTAATAGTAAATATCCTTGGTATCTTCTCCTTACAGATTCTTCTCAGGTTCTCCCTTTTCCTCAACTATGTGTGCTTTACTCCTTTCCTTCCTTTTTTTGTTCTTATTGTTTGTACAATCCCTCTTTAAATGTCCATACTCATTGCATCCAAAGCATTGAACTTGGACATATCTGGTTTTCCTTTGGACTTTCCAAACTTCCCTTTCTTCTCCTTCTTGGATTTAACAACAGAATTTTGAGACTTCTCATTTGATTTTGTGTCATCCTTTGCCTTTATCTTAGTTTCTTCCAAGATACATTAATCCCATAACTCTTCAAAAGGAGTAGTATCATTTTTTGAGTAAGCACTAGTTGCAAAACTGCTCTAATTTGGTGGCAAAGCATTCAATACACAAGTAGTCATTTTTAATCGGAAACAACTTCTCCAAGCCCTTGCAACTGGTCCCTTATTTGTGACATCTTCATAAGTTAAGTGGTCATGTCTTCATCCTTTAACTTTCTTATTCTATATAGTTGATTACTCAAGGATATCTTCTGGCTTGATGTACTTATAGAGTACAATTTCACCAACTTATCATTCATGGATTTGGATGTCTTAAAATCAGCAACAAAGGGAGAAAGATGATACTTTATGGATTCAATAGAATCCCTTGTGCCCTCACTTCTCCCTTATTTTATTTTCTTAACTCTTGAGTCTTCTCTTTTTCTGGTTGAGTAACTTCACCAAGAACATATTCCATGACCTCATTTTTTGTTAGTATCAAATCAATCCTCTTATTCCATGCTAGGAATTTTACTAACCCAACAAGCTTGTTTCTTTCCTTGTAAAATGTAGCCATATGTCTTGTAGATTGAGACATGGAGCACAAAATGGTACTTACTTGTCAAATGAATTTCCTTCTTGATGATGTCTCCAACTATCTTGATGCTTTCAAGACCTTCAAAGATACTTCAATGATGCCATAGAATGATGACTTTTAGGATGCATTTCAATAATGTTGTGTTCAACAGCTTCAAAGAGTGGGTAGTGATCCCAAGATTCTTTGATGCTTCCTTTCCTTCAAAGATGTCTTCCAATGAGCCTTCAAATTGATGACTTTCCAAGAGAGAGTAGCAACCTTTCTTTCAAAAATTATGAAGTGCATTAGAGAGTTTTCAACAAGAGTCGGATCGTTCTTAAGATGATAAGCCCTTCAATTTAGAAACCTTCCTTCTAGGTCAATAGGTCTTCTTCTTCTTTCCTTATACAAATGATTCCCCTTGACAAGAAATCCCTTCTTATGTCAATTATATGATCTCCAAGTTGCCTTCTTCTTCACCTTAGCTCTGATACCATGTTGGAGAATGTAGTAGGGTAGTTATTTAAACTTTTTCTCCTTATTCTTGATAAAAGCTTGTGAACTTATGCTATCTTCTTATGTTTTTTGTTATATTATTTTCATAAAACAATTATAAAGAGAAAAAACAATACACACAATCGACACAAGAATTAGGCTCCAATCCGGGGTAAAAATCCTCCAAGGGGAAACACAAAAGAACTTCTTCTCTTGTTATAGAATCTAATCAAATGAGAAAACCAAGACCCAAAACCCTAGATAAATTCCTCCTCCAAGCACCAAGTCAACAAGGGTCAAATTCCCTTCAACCTGCTTTGAGTCTCAACTTCGGCCCCTAGCTCAAATTTGTGATCTCTTTGTGCAACTTTTTGCCTTGCAATAGTTGTAGAAACTGTAGCACACATGTGGGTAGAAGAGATCAAATATAGGTCTCCTTCCTTCGCTTTAGATTAGTCCTTTTCCTCCAGATTTTTGGCTTCAAATCTTGATCTTCTTGTAAAGTTTCATACCTAGAGTTAGGTCTGAAAATTTGGCCTTGCAACAACAATAGAAAACCTAGATACTTTGCACGTGTGAGAGAAAGATAGTCACAAAGACCATATTTCGATTTTTGCTTGAGATGCTTTCTTCTTGTAGGTATTAGATTCCTTTTCTTTTTCTTTTTTACTTATGATCAGAATATAGAAGTGTGTTCCAAATGAGGTCGATTTCTTCTTATATATAGCCTTCTCATGAGGTTGAATAGCCTCAAACTAGTCCAACTTCTTCTCATAGGGCCAACTTGTGCTTGGAGGCTGACAACGACTTTCTAGACCCAAAATAATACATTTTACATGTTACAAATTTCCTAATAGGGTCTTATACAAATGATAAATATTTTTTGACTCAAGAAAAATATTCTTTTGACTTGAAAATCCCTAGAAGCATGAATAACATGCTTGACCTAGTTGACCAAAAAAATGGAGCATGAAACCCATGCTTTAAATAATATTTTTGTTTCTTCTTTTTCTTGTAACATAAGAGATACATAATGACATGAGTACAATGACAATTATGAAGACCACAACTAGTTACATTTTCGAACAATTTTATAAGGAGCAGGTCCCCTAAAAAAATGGGTGGTTTTTTTGAACCCATTTTGGCAGTTTTCAGCACATGATTTTCGCTTTTGGTATTTTTGTAGCACACAATGTTTCAATCAATGGTTTTCTAATTCCAATTAAGGAATTAAGTTTGTAATCTAATATGGATCAATGGATTAGGGTTTTGGATGGCACAAGAGCCAATATTTTGTATTGCAAACAATTAAATTGATTGATGATAAAAATTAGAGGTGAAACTCTTCATTGTTTGTTGATTTTCCTCGTTTGGTTTTCAAGGGTAAGTTTATGTGTAATATGTGATTTCCATTGTTTTACTTTTATGTTTATTAAGAATATATGTATGCAAATCATCACTATAAAAGGTTTAAAACTTACATCTTGAATGAGGTGTTGTCATATCATGACTTCAAAAAGGATGATCGCATCAAATCCATCCAATAATGGATAAAGAAAGCTTGTAAAAGTGCATGCCAATATTGGTATGATTTTCATGTTTTTATTTATTTTAATGAGCTCATGCCTTTTCAATCTACGCAATATGGGAGATCACATCTTATGTTTGCTTGATTAAAAGCATCTCCTTGTTTTGGTTCATTCTAAGACACAAAGGAAGATATTATGGTGGAGATAAAACACTAGCATGGGTCCATTGTGTTGAAGAATGTAACTAGTGTTGGTCTTCATAATTGTATTTGAGTCATAATAAAATTTATTTATCAAAAGAAAGAAAAAGAAATCGTATTATTAAATAAATTGACTTATGAAATCATGGCTTTGATTCTTGGGTAAATTGTTTTTAGGTCAAATCCTCCATTGAAGGATTCTAGGGTTTATGTAAAGTGTCCTTGTCAATGTCAGATTGTAAAGAACCCTTTTTGGGATTTATTTGTCAAAGAAGAAATTTATTTTATTGTAAAATAGTTCAATTATGCCTCCTCCACCAAGTTGGCCTTAACTGGGTAGTAAAATCACTATATAAAGGCAACAACTCGACCTCATTTATCACACACTCACAATGAAGTTTTCTCTACAAGTTATGGGGCCAGAAAAAGTGTGAATTTCAAGGAAGAAGAAGAAGAAGAAGAATGAAGGAGAAGGAGGCATATCACAAGAATAAGAGGTTGAAATTCTCTCTCTTTTTCCCACACACTTGAATCTGTGAAGCTGCTCAGAGGGTTGTAATTTTGTAGTTGTTGGGGAGGCAAAAATTCTAAAGTTGTTGGTGGAGTTGGGGCCGAAATTTATGGTTTGATGTTGGGTTGTAGATGTTGGACAGGAAGAGACTATTGAAGGTTACAGTATCTCATTGGAAGGTTGACTCAATGGAAGAAGACGATATATTGGTCTAGGGTCTTGGTCTATCTCATTTGAATTATTGAAGGGAGATTTCTTGACTTGGTTTTCCCCTATATAGGGGTTTTTCCTTGGTTGTACGCCTACATCTAGTGTCCTTGATCTTCGTGTTTTTATTCTGGTAAATGCTTGATGAACTAAGATAAAAGAAGAACATAAGAAAGATAATAATAATTCAAATAAATCACAAGTAATTATCAACAAGGGAAAATCTTTTTGCCTTTTTGATTTTCTAACATGGTTTCAAAGATGAGGTGAAGAAGGAAGAAAAAGGCAGGTTAAGATATCGATTGAGGAGAAAGGAGATCGAGAAAATTTCATTAAAGGGGATCATATAAGGAGATAAGTCTACCAACTACAGGAACTATGTCAAACTCAATGAAGGGAGAAAATAGATTAGGAGCCTCCAAATGTAGGGCTTAGAAAAAGAGGATAGACCTCATTCTTGAAAAGAACAAAGTTTTGGATCTCTTTCAAGGAAAAATCAAGAAGTCTATAGATGAATCAAGTAAAGTAGAAAAAGAAAATTTTAGAGAAATCAAAATATTAGCTATGAACCTTATAGTAGATGGAGTTAAGGGTAACCTAATTCCATAGATATCTAACATAAATTTCACTCAATAAGTGTATGAGGCTCTCCCCAAGTTATTCACAATCAAGAACATTGGTCAAATAGCAAGCCTCAAGAATGAACTAAGAATTGTTAAGATGAAAAATGATGATATTGTTTCATCATATTTTATAAGTATGTCTAGAATCAAATGAAATCCAAGCAATAGATGAAGTTGTCCCAAAAAAGGAGCTCATAATTACTGCCCTTCTAGGACTACCAAAATCTTGGAGTGCCTTTGCATCAGGACTTAACAGTTGGAAGGATACTCCAACATTTGAACAAATGTGGAATGCATGTAGTCAAGAATAATCCAAAATATCATTAGTAAACAACAAGAGGGAGGAAGAATAAAACACCTTGAATTCCTATTATTCTCATCACTAGAAGAAGGGAACCTTCAAGAAGTTCAAAGGACCTTAGAAGAAAATGGACCTATCCAAGATTGAATGTTACAACTATCACAAGATGGGTCACTACAAAATCATGTTGTCTAGAGAATCGATGAACAAGCCTAAAGAATTAGAAGTCAAGGACTTATACTACTAAGTCCCCTCTATCTCACATAGTCGTCTTAGTCTTTTATTTTTGTTTTGAATTGTTTGGCTTTATGTTTTGATTTCTAGAGTTTATAGGTCTAATGTGTCTTGTTAGAAAATTTTCCATTTTGATAAAGTTGTAGGTATCCCTCAATATTGGATTAAGAGGGAGCCCTCACCATTTTACAAAAGATAAGAATATTACTCCTTGTCTTATATTTTATGTTTGGTTTCCATCTCTTATCAAGATGTGTTTGTATTGTATGCTAATAACCCTTTCTTTATATTTTCCTTGGATATGAAAGCCTACAGAATACACAAAAGTTATGGACGATACTTCACAGAATAAGCTTGAAGCATGAGACTTCAAAGGAATGAAAGGAAGCCCTTCAAATTGATGTCATACAAGGTTTGTTAAGGAATAACTCAAGGTATGTCTTAAACTATAAGCTTTTTTATAAAGTTCTCTTCATGGAAAAGGTATAATCATTCTTCTTTTTAAATTTGTTTTGCATTATTGGCATTGTTATGTCTATGGTTTAGAATAATAAATATTCTTGTTAGGGTGATTAATCATCAAATTGAATCTACCCCCATTATATTATTATTCTTTTGGAACCCTAAAAGGGTTCACTGTAAAACCCTAACCTAAGGTTGTGTCAATATTCATTATGAAACCCTAGTCTACTTAGGGTTATTGACGAAATCTAGAATTCCTATTATTTTGATGTTTTGGTATTGTTATGATAAAAACCCTAACCCTTTAGGGTTTGTTATTATGTTTATGTTATGTATTGAAACCCCACATATTTAGGGTTTGGTGAATTAGGGTTTGTGAACAAAGCCCTTGTAAGTAAGATTCTAGGAATGAAACCCTAGGTGTATATTAGTCCGATCGAAACCCGAGTATGAACGAAATCGTTGTATACCTAATTTTTATGTATTGATATTTGTGTTTACCTAGTAGATATTTTTGTGATCTGCTAGTGCATGACTATGAAATCCTAGATATGTATATGTGAGTATGGTAACCTAATTATTGATGCTCATAATTTGTGAATTATAGGATTTGTAACAAAACTTTAGTAGAAGATTGATATTCCGGGATATAATGATATTGTTTCCAATATGATTTAGTTTTGTTGATAAAATGTAGGGTTTGCAACAAACCCTAATAAAGTCTAACATGTATATTAGAATTATTATTTGATTGAATAGCTTATATCTAAGGATTTGTGTCTCGAAGATGAAATCTAGAGTTTAGTAGAGTTTATCATATATCTATGAAAGCAATATTGAGGCTCTAGATATAATAACACTGATGTCTTAGTCGAGTTTCTTTAAGTTATAATGATGTTTTCTAGGTTTTATGACAATAACCCTAGCAAAAGGTATGGGTCTCTTATTATGAACCTAACTAGGTTTAGGTATTTGATGTCTAAAGTATTTGATTGTTTTGATGCTTCAATTATATTGACATAACATTTATACAATTAACTTCATGCTTCTATATATGTATTTGGTTATACTTGCTACTAAAGTTTTGTAGGTACACAATATTCAAGATAATGAAGATGTTTGTATGAGCATGATGAAGAAAGTTATAAGAATGATGATGATTAATATGACCTTGATACCATAAGAAGGAATGGAGCCATGAAAGACTCTCCAATGTTATATAAAAAGGAAGTAGTTGATCTCCCTAGTTGAGAGGGAGGGCATATTATGATGGTCATGATGGATACCTTGAAGAAGAAATCAAAGAATAAATGAAAGTACTACAATGTATTGAGGATGTCTTATTGTTGCTGAAGAAATGAAAGAAGAAAAGCTTCTGACTAGTTGCATATGAATAACTTGATATAATTGGCATCAGGATGATTAATGACCTCAAAGGTTTGTGTTTACTTGTATATGCATATTTGATAATTTATTGTTTCCCGGGGTTTTTGTTTACATAGATAAATCTCTCCATAAGAAGGATGAACACTCTGGAAGCATGCTTGCACAAATGGATATATCTAATTTATTAGGGAGACATGAAGAATCTGATGGCAAATGCTTGGGAGGAGATATGGTCAGCCTATGTGTGTTGATGTCTAGATCCCAAAGAGGGAGGGTGGCATTGGTATTGGAGCTCTGATCTTGGATATGCACCTAGATCCTAGAGTTGATGGTTAGTTAGTAAGCCTAATGGTACCTAGACTGGTTGAAATATGGAGTCCATCTTAGTCCCACCCGAATAGATTACCCTAGTAAGGAATCTAGTCCACAACACTAAGTGTTATAGAAATCTCCATAGTTCATTTTGGAGATCTTCCATGTACCTCTATAGATATAGGTAATTATAAATACCTCCCTAGTTAAGAGGGAGTGTTGAAGAATATAACTAGTGTCGTTCTTCATAATTGTGCTTGAGTCATAATAAAATGTATTTATCAAAAGAAAGAAAAAGAAATTATATTATTAAATAAATTGACTTATTAAAGCATGGATTTCATGCTTGGGTCAATTGTTTTTAGGTCAAATACTCCATTGAAAGCTTCTATGGTTTATGTCAAGTGTCCTTGTCCATGTCAGATTGTAAAGAACCCTTCTTGGGTTTTATTTATCAGAGAAGAAATTTATTTTATTGCAAAATAGGTCAATCAAGCCTCATCCACTAAGTTAGCCTCAAACTGGACAATTCAACATTAACTGGGTAGCAGAATCACTATATAAAGGAAGCAACCCGCCCCCCTTTGTAACACACTCACAACAAGTTCAATCTGCAACTTCTGGGGTTGGAAAAAAGTGTTAATTTCAAGGAAGAAGAAGAAGAAGAAGAATCACAAGCATACGAAGTAGAAATTCTCTCTCTTTTTCCCACATGTGTGAATTTGTGAAGTTGCTAGAACGAATAAAGTTCTACAGTTGTTTGGCAGGCCAAAATTCTGAAGTTGTTGGTGAAGTTGGGGCCAAAATTTCTGAGTTGATGTTGGGTTGTAGTTGTTGGAAAAGAAGAGACTATTGAAGGTTGTAGTATCTCGTTGGAAGGCAAAAATGGTGGAGGAGGAAGGTATAATTCTCTAGGGTCTTGGTCTATATCATTTAAATTACTGAAGGAAGAGTTCTTGATTGGGTTTTCCCCTATATAGGAGTTTTGCTTTGGTTGTGCACCTACGTCTAGTGTCCTTGATCTTCGTGTTTTGATTTTGGTAATTGCTTGATGAACTAAGATAAAATAAGAACATAAGAAAGATAAAAATAATTCAAAGAAATCACAAGTAATTATCAACTAGGGAAACTATTTGTCTTTTTGATTTTCTAACACATTGGTTATATCATTTGACCTAGCATATACATTTTGATATAGTAGGATTAGATAGAATAAGATCGATGTCTGAGAGAATTAGTTTAGTTATGCTAAGTACATTCATTTAGTGTGAACTTTAATAATTTTGTAATGTGGGGTTATATAGTGAGGGTCCTTACCTAACCCACTATGTTTTTTCTCTCCTTTTATGAATTTTTGGAGGGCTCTTAGACACTCTCAATTAGAGTTCATTTCCCCATATAGATATTGATATGAATTGGATCATTATATTGTTTTTAATCCATCTATATGCTTTCAAAGTGGAAAAAGTGGAGGAATCGGCTCTTAGGACCAATTTTATCGGTGGGACCCAGTTTTGCAATTGGGGTCTGAAACCTTCTGAGAGTGTTTTGAGGCATCAAATGATGCTTTTGGGTTAAAAAAATTTTGTTGTAGTGCAGCACCATTTTTTCCTATTCTACATAGAGACGTTTCAAACATCGCAAGAATCACGTCAAAGGGATTTTGTATGCAAAAATTATGCCACTTAGAAGTTGATCTTCCTGTTTTTACCAACATAATTTGAGAGGATGCCACATCAGCCCCCATTATTCATGAAAATGGGGATAGATACGAGATTATGATGTAGAAGACTCTAGAAGAGTCTATATTGTAACTCTAATTAAGATTTGAGGTAGTCAAACCTAACCAGTATTAGGCTATCGGGTTGTGTTATAACTGGGCCACTAGGAGGAAAAGGGGTTCCTTTCTTTCAAGTGCATTTATTTTGTAGTTTTGAAAAAATAGCCAGGAAGGATAGGAAATAGAGCAAAAACATAGCATGAGCCACATGATATACTTCTTTGTACTTGCATCTGTATTTCCTTTCAGAGACAGAGAGCGGAGAAGCCTCACCTTCTAGCTAGGTTTTTTTTCACGAAAGGGTTTCTCAGATCATATCTTGTGTCAAATGTGTGTGTGAGGTTTTGTTTCATTGTTCTCAATTTTCTGCGTAATTTTTAATTCACATGCATGCCTTATTAACAATATTCTACAAATCCATAAATATAAAATGAAATAAAACTGTAATAATGTAGAATTTCATATTTTAAATACAATTTTATCAAATATGTTGTGACAAACTGTCCAGTGGAATATCCATGGTAGTTTACGGATCATATCTAGTTGTCACCCCTCGTATAGCACAAGCACTATCACATGTTGAATATACTACTCAAGTAAGTTGTGTTTGGAGAATTTTGGACTTGGAACCAAGATGTTGACTTTTTTATGGATATTGGTTTGTTAATTATATTTTTTTTGTTATGAGATTGAATTTTGCACATGTGGAATGTTTGATAGTTGGAAGGGATTTGCGTAGCAATAAGAGGGAAACTCATCAACTTAGGGTTTTCCTTAAGTATTATGGATCATTGTTTGGTTTAGCTTAAGGTGATATATTAGTTTTCCTAGCATAATTTCTTACATGTGTTGGAAGGGGACATTCAATTTTAGGTTCGTGATTTTTTAGTGTGATTATTTGGGTTTCTACACCCTTCTAGCACTCCTTCCTATGGCACTTATCGTGGGATTGTGACATTGGTATAATTGGAAGAATGAGATCTAATACCCTATATATTTAAATAAATAAAAATAACAAATAAAGTGAAGGATTCTAATAAATAAATAAAAGCAAATACTCTATTAATAAAAGAACAAAAAGGTTAAAACTAGTATTTGCACATTACGGTGCAAAGGAACGTCGACGGCGTTAAATTGGGCGGGGGGGTGGCGTGGGGTGACTACATTAAACAGAGGTTCTCTACGCCAATAAGTGTTGTCTCCCTCTTTCACTCTGCGTCTATTTGATCTTGCCCTTAAGCTCCCGCTACTGACACGATAAACTTTCGCCATTGTTAGCGGTACATCAGCATTCGATCTACCTACCATTGGGAAGGTTTGTCTTTTCTGATCCTCTGAATCGTCGTGTTACCTGACGCTATCGTCACCGTGCGATGGAGCAAGTTCACACGATCTTTACTGGAGCGAACAGGAATACAAATCTGATCCAGGAAAGTCTTGACCTTGGCACAGATAACGTAACATAATTCAATGATATGGAATTGTGAGACACTTGTTCAAGATTATGTCAGGGACGACGAATCTGAACAGTGTCATGAGGATAAACCTCACAATAAAAAACACCTACAGCATAATAAGTTTAAACTAAAAACCAACGTTAACTATATGGTGAAGTTCCTTCAATGAAAAAGTATGTAATGCCCCAAATTACTAAATAATAAAACATAAAAATAAATGGAGCATAATAAATAAATAAAAGCAAATACATAAATTTGAATGATTGCATGTTTTTAAGAGGGATCCCTTCAAGTCAAACCATTCTCTATACTGGACCATACGGTTCGTTAGCCCAAGAGGCAAGAAGTTGAACTAGTCAAGGTCCAAAAGGTCTAAGGCCAATATAGCCTGATCTCTACTACCCGAGAGGATGTAGATAATATGCATCAAGACTTTCCTTATCTATTTGATCAATTTCTTTTATTAGTCAAATATTATTCACTAACTTAAATTAGACAAATGCATATCATAGATGGGGATTCTTAGAAGAATTTTCTTTAACTTTTAAATTATGACTAGTTATAGGTTGAGATATATACTATTTGTTGATGGGATCACTCTACATATGCTCTATGATCACTTTATTAAGGGTGTTATGTAATCTTAAGGACATATAGGGCCTTTTCATATGAATTTATGATATTTTTTCCTAGTTTTAGAGTCCAGTTTCTAATATTTGGGTGTCTTTGGAGAAAGATTGAAAGCTTAGTAGTGTTGATTGAAATAGAAGAACCAATGAATCCTAACTACTCACACAAAATTTTTGAAATTATACGAAGTGACATATTTACTAACTATTTTAAAGTATAAATATAATCCAAAAAACTCAGGATCAAAATAAAATCCATGACTTTCATATAACTTTATAGATCATGATAGCTTTATATAAGTTCAAACCCATCGGGATAAGTTGAATAGTGGATGTCCCACCCCTGAAATCATTTGTTGACCAATATTAAGGTCTCATCCAAGTTTGAAACTCACTTAATCTACTCAAAACGGCTTATGGATAATTGTGTTAAACTCACTCGACTAAAAACAATTCCTCTAACTTAACCCTAAACCTGCGCACTAACAAACGAAAAAATTACTTACTCTCCTAATTAAAAAAAATGACTGTAATAACATAAAAGCTAACTTTATAATATGAAACACATCATATTGAACTTCAAAATCCTCATATCCGAAGAAATTGATAAGCTTTGTGTATGATGTGTTGTGGTCACATCACTTATTCCCATTGTTCCATGATTGAAATTATTACATTTATTTACTTTTCTCTTTGAACACAGGGTATACGATATAGGCCTAAGGTATCGCAAATATTATAAGCCATTCTTCCATTTCATATAAGAATTCATATGTCCATGCCCTTTACTTCTACGTTATTGATTTGGGGTTAAAGGAAAAGGTTTACATGTCATAAGTTTACTTCAATTTATAATTCGTGTGGCCTAAATTTATTAAAAACACTGCTGAAAAACCGAATACTCTCTAAATCGCCAATATAAAGCATTCAGAGCTATTAAAAGTATGCATGTTGAAATAGATTGGTGTAAGCTTTAGTCTGAGAACGGTGGATGGAGTTCCTTGAACGCTTCATTGGTATATTCGATCATTGATATTGAAGCAATTTAGTGGTATTTTTAATTAGCATAATTTAGCATGTATCTCAATAGATGACATTTTGGAATGCATGCATGATAATAATGTTTTTCTTTTAGAAAAGTTCATGAGATCTAGAACTTCACAAAGATAAATTCTTATTTTAAAATATGATTTTTCTATTATTGCTTAAAAATGATATGCTAATTCACTAGATTTATTTAAAGATTGAAATCTGGGATGGGTGACCTCCCGGGAAGTCCTGGTTACTGGGTGCAAGCCCTGGAAGTGACGATTGACGCTATGTGATTTATTTCACTAGTTTCAATCCTACTTCTTCACCCCTGTGAGTATCACCGATGCAATGAGTGCTAAGTGGACTATTCAAAAATCATGAGAAATTAGTCAATTACGACTACCTCTCATGGAAATGGTCATAGATGAATGACTTGCTTAACGCAGTTGAATCCAAAAAAAAATGATATCTAATATAATGCACTGCGGAAACCCCTGATACTTAATTCAAAAAGAGTGAAGGGAATTCTACTTGAATGGTTCATGAGGCACAATACTTGCTAAGGTTTTGTCAATGGAGTAGCAAGCTAAGTGGGCTTGATTGTGGGGAAAACTCCACAATTAAGCGCACTTGAGCCAGAGGCGATCTGGGATGGGTGACCTCCCGTGAAGTCCTGGTTACTGGGTGCAAGCCCCGGAAGTGATGATTGACGCTATGTGATTTATTTCACTAGTTTCAATCCCACTGCTTCACCCTTGTGAGCATCACCCGATGCAATGAGTGCTAAGTGGACTATCCAAAAATCATGAGAAATTAGTCAGTTACGACTACCTCTCATGGAAATGGTCATAGATGAATGACTTACTTAATGCAGTTGAATCCCAAAAAAAAATGATATCTAATATAATGCACTACGGACACCCCCAATACTTAATTCAAAAAGAGTGAAGGGAACTCTACTTGAATGGTTCATGACGCACAATACTTACTAAGGTTTTACAAATGGGGTAGCAAGCTAAGTGGGCTTGATTGTGGGGAAAACTCCACAGTTAAGCGCGATTGAGCCAGAGGCAATCTAGGATGGGTGACCTCCTGGGAAGTCCTAGTTACTGGGTGCAAGCCACGGAAGTGACGATTGACGCTATGTGATTTATTTCACTAGTTTCAATCCCACTTCTTCACCCCTATGAGCATCACCCGATACAACGAGTGCTAAGGGGACTATTCAAAAATCATGAGAAATTAGTCAGTTACGACTACCTTTGATGGAAATGGTCATAGATGAATGACTTACTTAATGTAGTTGAATCCCAAAAAAAAATGATATCTAAAACAAAAATATTATTTGTTGTAAAAGGAGTTGAGTTGAAATCAATATAACAATTTACTCACTCTTTTTTTGATGTGATTAGAATATGAGAGGTCCCCCTATCAATTTAGTTGAAAATATTAATATAGCAATAAAAAGTGAAGGGTCTTTCTTATGTGATGTATCATGATTTTTTTAGCTAATCTTGTTGAATATGGTGTAGGAAATCATTGTAAAGAGATATATTATGAAGGTTTAATTCATGGGTAATACATTTCCTTTTTTGAATTAATTTAATTATGCTCATTTCCCTCTTAAGTAGATTTGTGTTTATTATTAGAATTGCTAATATTATACCATCAATCTTAATTAGAGCTTATTGTGGAAACTCACATTTTCCATTAATAGGTACACCCTCATGCATGTTTTAAAGGTTCTCCTTCATTAGGCTTCCTTCAAGCAATTTTTTCGTTCATGGACAAAAACCTAATGATATAAGTAGCTTGTTTATGTCAACCCTTTTCTATCTGCATCTCAAGAAAAAACGCCCTCTAAGTTTGATCCTTTAGACTACATTTTCCCTAATTTGTATAGTTGATAGTCTTGGTCCACCCATCCATCTCTTTAAAAAGTTTATCTAGACTTCCTTAAAGATATCCCCATTTGTGTCGAAGTAGAGACAATCTAAAGTGAAATGGGAGCTATAGTGGTGATAATGGGAAGCCCTTTTTAATTCCTCCAAGGTCCTACTTGTGTTTTAGGATTTGAGTTGTAAAACTAGTGATAATAAAAATCTTGAGTTCATGGCTCAATTGATTGACAAAGTATTTAAAAAAAAATCATCATGGTTGTGGCTCAATTCATTAAGAGGGTATTTTAAGAAAAAAAATTAACTTCTAATCTTGTGGTACAATTCATGAACAGAGTAATTGAAAAACAATGCATATAACATAAAAAGGAAAAAAGTCTATTGCAATCACTAGTGCTAAGAACAATGGCTAATAAACTCTAATCATATTCAAAAGCATTTACAAAGACTAGTCTTTTGGACCATTACCTATGTAGTTCTAGTTGTGAGCATTTCAAGTGACAAGTTGGGTGATGAACCTTTTTCTTTACCTAAATCGTCCCCCCACAATCGAATATATGGGGAATCAATGATTGTAGAAGATCACCTCGCAACTTTGCCACTATTTTAGTAGTACTACAAGTGTACAAAAAACTTTATGCACATTAATAATTTAGTTGTAAAAGCAATTATAAATACTAAAAAAATGTTGAGAGTGATATAATGTACAAAAATGTTGAATCCAATTGTTATTTGTGCAATCACTCAAAAAGCGTTGTTGTCATTGTAAGAGGGTGATAATGTCAACATCATATAAATTTGGAACTATACTATTGTTAATGTCCATTTATACCTATTAAACTAACAGAGTAACCTTGTCAATTACATCAAATGTAGTTTGAGCATTGTTTGTGAAATCTTTTGCAGCATCAACATACAAGGTTGGAATGTGTATTATCTTTACTCGTCAAATTAACGTTTTGGGTTATATACTCCCTCCAAAGGAATTTTTATCTAAAATTGTGGCATTCAACACTGAACTTTTTATATGAAATCCAACCTTCAATAATGAATTTATGTTTTTTTTTGGTATCCTAGAGGAACCCAACAGCCCACTTGACACATAACTACTAGTAAACCTCTGGGGGTCTATGGCCTATCCTCCTTTCCGTAAACAGGGTCACAACTGGGGGATTTGAACCTTAGATCTCTCAGTTTTCACAGATTTCACATTACTTTGATCACCAATTGAGCTGCCACCTAGGACATGTTAAAAAAATTTCAAATTCATATATTATCAAGTATTCCACTACTTGATATTATAGTGTTTTAGGAAAGTTCTATCTTAGAAATATAGAATGATTTTATCATTAAGAGACAATATTCCAAAAAAGATATTATCTTTGAAAATATGGTATTCTAAAAATATGTATATATCGTTAAATAAATACTTGAAATTTTCTTTATTTTTTATATATTTTTTAATGTTATGGGGTGGTAGGAGTGGGGGGGTTGGTTTTTCACCCTGAGAATCATTGGGAACTGTGTTATGACTGGGGGCTAAGTCTCGTTTCCAATAATGTGGCTAAAGCTTATGCCCTCTAGTAAGGGCTAAAGAAAATTGTCAATATTGAAGCGAGAGAAGTAATAGCCATTGGAGAGTCAGCTATGATAGTTCATCATTTATACTTTGTAACTATTCACTTAGACATGAAGTTAAGAGAGGTCTTCAAACAAATCCATTTCTGGTATCAATCTATCCCGAGGTATCGATGCTTCCATGTTCGAAGGAGAAACAATTCCAAGGATGATCTCTTGACCAACCAAATGGTAATCCTAATGAAGGGAGAAAAAAATTGGTTAGGGAAAGGAGTTATGACCCCCTACCTTAGTATATTAATAGATAATAGTATGTGTTTTAAACCCAAGGTGTGGCGTGAGTGCTCCTAATCATGGAAAGAGACTACTATGACAAGACATTCGAATATGAGTGGCATCATTATGGAGGTTGACGAGATACCTAGCCATCATGTATTTTGGTGGGGGAAGGTCTCTTCATTTATCTTCCTCTAGTTTGTCTTCATCCTTCAGATAGACGATATTGTGGGTTTATACTTGCCAGAGGATGTGAGTGCATTGGATGATCATTTGATAAGGTGGGCAAGGTTGTGACTGCGTTATTGCTTTCAGTTGGGTGTTTCCTTTAGAGAGACAGAGACAGAGGGCATGTATCTTAGGCGTGGGTTAAGTTAATAGCTAAAGTGATCATAGGAGGGCAGAATTAGGATTCCTATGATGTGGAGGAAATTGCTCACCCTTAGGCAAATCTAGATCATGTGACATTGATTCAGGTTGACTTCAAAAGGTACAATGTCAACTCCTCCATTCATGATGCCTGGCTATTTAAGGAGATGGTGACTAAAGGATTTACAGTTGAGTTACATGTGATCTGTTAGGCCCCTATACTACTAGTGTAACCCCTTATTGTTATTAATACAACCCACTTATTATATTGATGTACCCATGTAGTTCCCATATTGTTACTATTGTGCCCCATAGAAGCCCACTATTTTTATTATTGTGCCCTTTACATTATTATTGTTATGTAGGCTCTGATTATGTTATGACCCCTTAGACTCCTATATATAGAGAGGAGGTCTTTTCATTTGAATCATCCAAGAATTGTTCATTTATGTAATGTAAAGGAGGTTGCCCCCTCGAAGAGGCTGAATTCTAAGGCGTTGATCTATCTTTTCTATCTTTTCTTGAGCTGGTTCATAACATGATCTCTGGATTGCTTGTGGTACCCGGACTTTGTAGTAATTTGGTATTTCAACTAAAAATCAAGGGAAGTTGGAGACGTGGGGATCCCTGTTTAAGGGAACCACACACTAGTCCCCTTGGGCTCATTGCTCTTGTGGATGGTAGTTTGAGACTTCATGGCTCACAATGAAAAAAATTAATGGTTTGTTACTACACTCTGATCTATATAAGGAAAATTCAAGAATATTAAAGACTATGCAACAACTTCAAAACCAAATCCAGTAGATGGAGGATGAACTGGACTATATTAAATCAGAGATGGAGGAGGTAATGGCAAGGGCGATAGCGAGTCGATGGCTCCAAATGGTTAAGATGTGAATTGTATGTGTGTTTTAAATTTTGCTTTTTGATATGCAACTATTGGTGAACTTATAAATGGAATAATTTGGAATGTAGTACAATATATTTGGGGAGATCGTGTATAAACTTCAACAAATGAATGTATATACCCTACTCTGTTTCAACATTTTATAAGATGTATTTTAACTGAGCAATTTATTCAACAGTTTCAATATAAAATATTCTCAATTTCTATTAAAACAATATTTTCTTTTAATTTAAATTTTAATAAATAATATCTCTAAATGTCCATGGGGCCTTGGCTAGACGATGACTGGGTGCTCTGTTAAGACACTCCTTGATGTGAAGTCACTGGTTTAATTTTCCCACCCCGATCGAGGTGATATATTGGACATGATGAAGATGCAGTTCTACCAAACTTACCAAAAAGGAAAAAATAATAATAAAAAAGAAGAAAAAAAACAACAACTTTATTGAGAAAATCAAATCTCAACTAAACCTTTTATCTAAAAGAAAGATAAATTGAAAAATTGAACCATCTAGGTCAAATTTAGTGCCACCAAACCTTTATTTTACCCACAAAAAAAAAAGAAGCATAAATGGAATAATTTGGTACAGTATATTTGGGGAAATCATGTATAAACTTCAACAAATGAATGTATATACCCTACTCTGTTAAGCTATTTGGACAACTACCTTTCAACATTTTATGAGATGTATTTTAACTAAGCAATTTATTCAGAAATTTCAATATAAAATATTCTCAATTTTTATTAAAACAATATTTTTTTTTTTAAATTTAAATTTCATTAAATTTTAATAAATAATATCTCTAAATGTCCACAGGGTCTTGGATAGATGATGATCGGGTGCTCTCTTAAGGCACTCCTTGATGTGAAGTCACCGGTTTAATTTTTCCCACCCCAATCAAGATGATATATTAGACATGATGAAAATGTAGTTTCTGCCAAACTTACAAAAAAAATCTCTAAATAAAAAAAATAATAATAATAATAATAAAAAAAACAACTTTATTGAGAAAATCAAATCTCAACTAAACCTTTTATCTAAAAGAAATATAAATTGAAAAATTAAACCATCTAGGTCAAATTTATTGCCACCAAACCTTTATTCAACCCACACAAAAAAAGCATTAAAAGGTGGATAAGCATGTGGGAATCTCACTCTTCTTATTTGTTAATTGCCAAATGCCATCAATATGCATCGTTCAACATACATCATTGCACAACGCTCAACACATATTCTCACGATCTTCATTAACGGTATTGAAACTAAGCCCAAGGACAATTGTGGTCTTTTAAAATTGAAATCCAACCACAAGTGTGGACTTTGCAAGAAGCCAAGGTTGCTCAGTGATCTTTTTTAACCATAAAAATCCAAGCATTCGCCCAACCCTAGGTCACAAATTACAGCTTCAAAATGCCAATTTCCCTGTAATTAATTGTAGTGGATGGATTGTGCAACCCACCAACTCCGCACAAATTAGTAGTGACAATTTCAATGTGGCACCTGTTTATTTGGCTAAGTCATGGAAAACCCTTTGAAGCCTTAAGCCTACATAGGTTCAATTTTAGCTTCCAATTCCAATATTTGAAAGGACATCTCACCATAATTTTAACGGGTTAATGGCTAAAAGGGAGAGTCAGCTCTTAATTCGATGTTTTCAATTTGGTTTCTCAAAAATGAAGATTACACAAATTATTATTTAAGGCTTGAGGCTACCTGTTCGTGTTTACACAAATTAGAACTAGTAGAAGGTGTTTTTATAAACATTAAGTCAAAGTCAAATGCAATATAGTAAGCATCATACTCCAATTTCAATTTTAAATTTCACCTTTAATATTCACCGTATTTTTACTAAGATAGTTATAATAGTGGTAGTAGTGACAATTTCAATGTGGCACTTGTTTATTTGGCTAAGTCATGGAGACCCTTAGAAGCCTTAAGCCTACATGTGTTCAATTTTAGCTTCCAATTCCAATATTGGAAAGGAAGTGTCACCATAATTTTAGCATCATACTCCAATGCAATATATTAAGCATCATACTCCAATTCCAATTTTAACTTTCACCTTTAATATTTAAAAGGGTTGTTCACCGTATTTTTAATAAGCTAGTTATAATAGTGGTAGCAAGGGATCAAATCAGGCCCGGATAAAAAGAAGTGGGAAACTTGGAATTTGGGACTTATTGATTTGGGTTTTTAAAAATTAGTTTCTTTTGTGTTAGTTGCTTAACATGTCAGGATCAATATGGAAGATAAGTCAAATTAAGTAAATGATAGTGAGTGGTTTGGTCTCACTACAATATGGAAGATAAGTCCAATTAAGTAAATGATAGTGAATGGTTTCGTCTCACTAAAGTTAATACGCTTATTAACCACTATCAAATATAATATGTAAAACTATTTTCTTTTTAATATTAATTGGCAACTTATCTATTGCATAAAAAATTATATAACATCTAGCAAATATTCCAATCAAATATAAAAATAATTTAACAATTTTTATTATTTTTATTTGATAATGGTGAAAATTGGGAATTATCATTATTAATACAAAAATTTACTTGGATTTCAATTTCAATCAAGTTTAAATTAAAATTTTTAGCTTTCAATAATTATTGTTTAAATAGTTAGCTCATGAAAGTAGTTTAATTAGTGATCATTGTGTTATGAAGTATTATGTAAACTATAAAATTCAAGATTCAGATCTTGATAGGTCAAACAAACAAACAAAAAATTAAACATTTTATATTTATTGTGTCACTACGCGTGACACTTAGTGATGAAACTGGAGCAATATTTTGACCATACAAAGAAATTCAGGGAAATTTTTCACTCGTTTATAATGTTCACTTTAGTTTTAAGCCATTTGTACCAATTTTTTTGGCTGATGTATTACCGCCGCCCCCGCCAGGGCTACGAGCCCTGATGCAATACATCAATCGTCCTTGCCTGCCTGTTCTATCCTTGTTCTATCCTTGGTGATGTCGTACTCGTCTACATGTTCTATCCTTGTTCTATCCTTGGTGATTATTGTTAGTCAAGGTTGTCATCATTCAATTGTACAAATAGCACAGAGATGCATCACTAACAAGAAGGACATCACCGTGTCAACGACATTGCTTTAGTCCTCTATCTCTTAAATTCCTTTGTTCTATTTCGTTTCTAATCTCCCCAATATTGCATAGGTGCCTCGAAGGCCTATTCTGATCCCAAGCTTTATTAGGAACAATCTCCTTATGCCATAGGATTAACCTGATGAGGTTTGCCAAGCGGAATTTGGCCTTTAATTCCAGCAATTACACCCAATAAATATCATGTAGTTTTCTTTTCTATACTTTGATTCATCAGAAAATTAAAATTTAGATGCAAATAATATGTCCCTTATTACAAGATTGGCAAAGAAAAAAATAAGGCTCTCAAAATCATAAACTACCTGACAATAGAGTTAGGAAACAAAAACAAAATTGACCCTATTATAACAAAAACTAATCAAATCCAAATTACCATATTAACCAAAAATATACTAAATACAGTAAATATAGAAGGGAGCATGAAAATACAATAGTAATGGTGATTTACACGACAACTCCTAAGAAATATGAGAACTTACCTAAAAAGGAAACAAGATTACATAATCACAATATCATAAGCTATAACCAATGTGTGACAATAGCCATCCATGTACCTTAACTGAAAATCTGATAAGTTTTAACCATCATTCATTATTGACAATTTTGAAGATCATTTCATCATGAGCATGAAATAGGTCATAATATTGTTTTTGCAAGACACGTCCACATGTCCATATCAGTGGTGAATGCTGAATACAGTGGTTCATCCACATGTCCATATCAATGGTGAATATTGAATACATTGGTTCTCTTTAAGGCCATGGCAATACTAAGTAACAATATGGGTTCAAAAAAACAACACCACAATACGTAAAGATAAATTGGACATTGACTAGGAACTTGACCATAATGATAAGTCAAAGTCTAGAAATTGACAACAGACCTTTATCATAATGATAGATCAAACCTTGAGTGAAAACCTTGATAGAGTAGACCTTGAGAGCAGGTCTTGACAAACTAATTTGTTGCTTAGTCTTTACAATTCCATTCCACCACCAATGTTTGCACAAGGTAAAATTAACTGAGAGCATGTTCTTCAAGCTAATTCTTTGCTTAGTAATGAACTGATATGGCCATAATGAATTGATATTGTCATAAGACATGAAAACTGTGTGAATACATCTATAGCAACACAAAAAATTGATACAATTCAATATCAATATGTATATGGGCATGACACATGAAAGTTTTGTGAATGGATACATATGGAGAGAAAAAGTAGTTACTTGATGAACTGAACTATGCACAAGGTAAAATTAACTTGGAGCATGTTCTTCAAACTAATTCTCTGCTTAGCAATGAACTGATATGGCCATAATGAATTAATATGGTTATAAGACATGACAATTGTGTGAATATATTTATAACAACATAGACAATTGATACAATTCAATATCAAGATTATCGGCATGACACATGAAAATAGTGTGAATGGATACATATGGAGAGAAAGATCGTTTACCTTGATGAACTGAACTATGGCTGCAGTTTGCCTATGCATCCAATTTCAAAGAGTTGGGACTTCTTTTCCAATGGACAGTTTTCCCAAATCTAAGGGTATATTATCACTCAAAGACCTCTGGTGCATTCTTTAAAACATATGAGGTTGTTGATGTGACTGGTTTTTTTGCACCCCTTCCACCATGTTTCTCAACAAACCCATGGATGCCAAGGAGAACTAAAGGCCTACTCCTGCATCACCGACATGCCTTGCATCAAGGACTCCAACATCAAGGCCGATTTCATTCTTTTCTTTCTTTACCATCTAATCAGATTTCATCTGATTGTCAACTAAATATGAAGGCTTGGTAGAATTTGTTTTTTGCAGGTTCTGACTAAGGATAAGAATGTGATGCAATTTCTAAGACTTATTTTCTAGTGGACAATTTTCCTAAATTGAAGCGCATATTATCATTCAAATACCTATCGTGCCTTCTTTCAAAACAAGCCACATGAGGTTGTTAATGTGGCTAGTGTTGGTTTTGCACCTCTTCCACCATGTTTCTCAAAAAACCTATCGACTTCAAGGAGAACTAGAAGTCCTACTCTTGCATCGCTGACATGCATGTTGTCAAGAACTCCAACATCAAGGTTGGTTTCAATATTTTCTTTCTTTACCCTTTGTTGACATTTTTATTCAACCCTGGACAGGATCTGGAAGCTTGCTAGAATTGTTGTTTGTGTGTTTTGCATGTTTAGAATAAGGATCAAAATGTGATCCATTTTTTGTCAATTGTGCCCTATAATAATTTGCCACCTAGACAAAGGTTGTACAATCATTACTAGAGTGACAAGAACCCCTACGCTTTGCATTATATCCTGACTTCAATTTACTGGTTCTGTGAATCTTTTGCTTAGTTCCAAAACTTTAATTCAATAATTTTCTTCACTAGATTAGAATTTAATAAGACTAAAAAATCAGAGTCAATTCTTAAAATTCACTCCATTACCCAGATATATCTTTGGCTAAACACTCATCGTCACCAAATTACCTAAAGATAAAGTATATTACCGCTATTACATTCTACAAATTATTGGCATTCTCTCGTCGGCTAAATGCAATCTACCTTGTTGTTTTCCACCATTTAATAAATTTGGTTAAATGATAGATGATAATTCTTGAATCTTGTCCAAGAAAAAATAAACAAAAAACTCTGAAACATTTGTGTTCTCATGAGATACTGAGCAGAGGCATTGTAGGAAATGTTACTTCACAATTAATTAATATTTGTTAATGATGCTAGCTGACTGACATCCCTTCATAATTCCCCATGTGGACCTATGAGCTAAGGCCACATTGCATTGGAAGCGCTATTATAAGTGTAATTCACATAACACCGTAACCAATCAAAACTCGGAATATAAAGGAATACACAGAAAACCCGCTCAAAACACATAAGTCGGACTTCAAATTCATTAAAACTACATATACAAATCTCTCAGGTTTGCTAATGCAAAACCTTTTCAGCGTTATTCTCCATCGTCGATCTGATTTCTGATCCAACAGTTTACACTTCACCCAATCTAGCCAAACAATTCGCTCGATCTAGACCGTTCAATCAGCCCCGCTTGATCTAGCGGTTGACATCCATATCGGGTGGACCACTTGCACGATGGTTAACTGCCCGATAAAGTGGCTTTTCCTCTCTCCTCCAATGCTACGTGTCAATTGATAAATGGTATCAGGTGACCAGCCCTAAATACCACATACCACTTTTCGGTCACCCAATATTCCGCTTACTGCTTATGGAAATCGCCTTCCACCGATTAACGCTTGCGCTCCTTCTTCAAGTGATTTAATCCGGTCTGTTGATCCATGAGATCTAATGGATCCTGTGTATTGATCCTTATAGTCTTTATTCCGTCTCTTCACTTGATATCGTTTCTTTTGTGATGATCTTTGTACTTTAACACAGTTCCACTGTGATACTTTGTTTTCACGGCCAAAACTCCATATATAACAATCTATGATACCTTTGGATCAATGAATGGGATTAATAGGGTTCAAACACTGCTATTAACACTAAGGACCCTAGTTATGCTTTGAATGCTGCGATTTACAACTTCAAACATAAAAACATAGAAGAATACTTAATTTGATCCACAGGCAAATATATAGAGACAAGCGAAGGGTTTCAAGAGAAATAACACATTCATGCACACAGACTTATTTATTCAATACAATACAATTAAAGGGCCTCACCCTTTGGCTCGATTATAGCAATAAAGAAACCCCCTTTTTCTCTCTTGAAATCCTTGCTCTCTCTTACTTGACTCCAAACTAGCTAACCTCTTTCTCCTAACCTTTAGCTGATCTCTTCAGCTAACCCAGCTAACTTATGAATTATAAAAAAATACTATATTTATAAAAAAGTGGATTCATGTACCAATTCTAGTTCAGATCTAGAAATCTTTCACTCTCTCCTAGATAATCTCTTCAACTCCACTCTTTTCTAAACAAATGCTAAATCAAGCTTTAAAATCCCTCATATCCTATTCAAACCAAATAAATCTAACTATTTGGCATGATCTCCACATGGGGAGGATCAATCAACCACTATACCCTTTTTCTCATATTTTTACAATAAATAAACACTCTCACACATTTAAATAAATAAAATTAACCAATCTCTTATCTTCCAACCCCTTGTTAGTCACAACATGTGATCATGCCATCACATTGCTGACTAGGCCTGAATGCTCCTGCATCAGACTCCCAAAGTTGAAAGTTTTCATGACCTATTGGTCCTGTGTTTCTTCTACTGATCATCCAGTATCCCAAACTTTACTTTGTAACTGGTCATCACTTTCATCATGTTGTTGATTCAATTCTTCTGCCATTGTCGCTTCTGATCTTCTAGATTTCCAAATCTTATTTTGTTGTTGTCCTCTTTCCTTGCTGATACAAATTCCTTTTGTTAATTTCTCTTCCTTGCTATCCCTCTTCTCATCCGATTTCATCTTTAATGGCAGAAGTGTCCTCAGTCATGTAATTTTATTAAAAAAAAACAATTACTTATTGATTTTGCAAGAGTTTACACCCGAACAACCAAACACTCTTGCAATGAGCTATTTATAAGCTCAATGTCCTAACTACTTCTAATTATGGATCACTTATTAAATAACAAGTGTCCACTTACAATAAATGCTATTCAAAACAACTAGCTAACAAATCTCCTAAAATAGAGCCTAAGATACGACACATTTGGAGAGTCATATCTTATTACAACAATATACTAATTCTAAATGTCTCCATTAAATAATTAAATATTCTAGAATAATAATTATTAATTTAATATCTTAAATTAATTATTTTATTCCAACTTTATAACCTATGATAATATTTTATTTTTGGATCATATAACATTCCCCCCTATGATCCAAAGATACGTTACAACAGATACCAAGTTCATCCTTGAACTTAGTAAATTTTATTCTGCTGAGCGGTTTCGTGAAAATGTCAGAGATATGATCTTCAGAAGGATAATAAACTGGCTTGAGGACATCTTTAGCAATGAGAGATCTGATATGATGATACTTGGTGTCCACATGCTTTGTTTTTGAATGAAAAACTGGGTTCTCGGCAAGTTTGATGGCTGACTGGCTGTCAATGAATAATGATGTAGCTTCTGCCTGAGAAATGCCCAAGTCCTACAAAATTTTGCGCAACCAAAAAATTTCACATGCTGCTTCCCATGCTGAAATATACTCTACTTTTGCTGAAGAAGTGGCCACTGTAGCTTGTTTCTTACAACTCCAAGACACTGTTGTTGACCCCATGTTCATTAAATAACCTGATGTTGATGCTCGATCATTAATACTTCCAGCAAAGTCGGCATCTGAATATCCACCAAGTACAAAGGTTTTAGTCTTTGTGTAAAGAAGACCAAAATCTTTTGTTCCTTGGATATATCGAAGAAATCTTTTGGCTGCATTCTAGTGGCTGTCTCATGGTTCCTGCATAAAATGTGAAAGAATACTAACTACATAAGATAGATCCGGGTGAGTATTTGTCAAATAATCAAGATGCCAATCAACTATCTGTAAGTAGTACTGTCCACCTTCCCCCCTTCAAATTTTGAAAGTCTCAAATTTTTCTCCATGGGGGTAAGAATGGGCTTGCAATCCTGCATTCCAAATCGTTGAAGAACCTCTGTTGCATACTTACTCTGAGAAATGAAAATATGATGTGGATGTTGGAAGACTTCAACTCCAAGATAGTAGTGAAGTAATCCCAAATCTGTCATCCTAAGACCTGCATGTAACTCCTTTTTCACCTGTGCAATATGATCATCATTGTTTCTAGTAATGATCAAATCACCTACATACATAACAAGAATCACCAGATATTTGCCCTGTTGACACACATACAAAGTATCATCAGATTCACTTTGTTGAAAACCAACTTTCCTAAGATATTAATCCATTTTTGCATACCAAGCTCAGGAAGCTTGTTTTAACCCATATAAAGCCTTAATCAATTTGCATACTTTATGTTTTTGCCCTTCAATTTCAAAACCTAGTGGTTGTGTCATATACACATCTTCCTATAAATCCCCTTTAAGAAAAGCACTTTTCACATCCATTTGATGAACTTTCCATCCTTTCTAAGCGGCCAATGCAAGTGTTAATCAGATGGTGTTCCATTTAGCTGTAGGAGCAAATGTTTCCTCATAATCAATGCCTTCCTGTTGCGCAAAACCTTTGGCGAGAAGTCTCACTTTATACTTTTCAAGTTCGCCCTTTTGGTTGTACTTAATTCTGTAAACCCATTTGCACCCTATGGGTTTAACATTTTGAGGAAAATCAACAAGTTTCCAAGTGTTGTTATCAATTACTGCTCGATATTCTTCAATCATAGCTTGTTACCATTCTTTATGTTTTACTGCTTTGTTTTATATGGAAGGTTCAGTAAAATCATGTGCTGTCAAGGCAAAATTTCCTTCACTTTTGTGTGACTTTCTTGTGCCTGTTTTATTATGCTCATCGAGCTTTACATCTTTCAAAAGTTGAACTACCCATTTTGGTACTTGATGTTCAGTTGTTTGAGATTCTAAAAAATCACCATCATTGTAAAGAGGATTACTATAAATTGATGTTCGTCGATTAGTTGGAGATTCTGGAGGTGGAGAATCACTGTCAGAAGAATTGCTGCTGCTTGGAGATGTGGATGAACTGCTAGAAGATCTAGATGGTGTTGTTGAAGTAGATGGACTAGATGAATCATCTTCAGATGAAGGAAAATCAAGTTCATACCAATTTGGTGAATTTGGTTGACTTTGTGTATTTCCTTTTCTTCGACTGCCTTTAGTTTCTAACTTTTGAAGAAGTCTTTTGATTTCTTCAGCACTCTTACTCTCTGTCTCATCAAAAATTACATCCCTACTCACAATAAATTTTCCATTGGTCAAAAGACAGTACCCTTTCTTCTCATCAGAATAGCCAATCATTGTGCATTTTAAAATTCTTGAGTCAAGCTTAGTTCGTTTTTCTTTCGGAACTAAGGCATAACATACTGATCCAAAAACTCTAAGATGTTTAACTTGTGGTTTGAAACCATACCAAGCTTCATAAGGTGTGGTTCCATCTAAAGAAGCAGTTGGAGATCTATTTCTTAAGTAGACAGTTGTGTAAATTGCTTCTGCCCAATATGTTGGACTTAACCTCTTGAAAGTTAACATGGATCTCGCCATTCCCAACAAGGTGCGATTCATTCTTTCTACTACTCCATTTTGTTGTGGAGTATAAACATTGGTAAGATGTCATTTTATGCCATTATCGCTGCAATAAGTTTTGAATTCATTTGAAGTGAATTCTCTTCCATTATCTGTCCTGAGAGTACCTATCTTTTCTTTGACTTCATTTTCAATAAGTTGGCGAAAAATTTTAAACTTTTCAAATTCTTCTAAATTTTTCTTTAAGAAATAAACCCAAGTCATTCTACTGAAATCATCAATGAATAGTAAGAAATATTTGCAACCACCAAATGAAGTTTGTAGTGGTCCACAGACATCACTGTGAACTAGTTGTAGCCGCCTATTTGCACGCCATGAACTTGTTGGAAAACTTTCTCGACTTTGTTTTCCATAAATGCAAGCTTCACATTTTGCATTTTCCTTTTTGAAAGTTGGAAGTCCTTTAACCATCCATTGTTTCTGCAATTGAGAAAGACTCTCAGAATTTAAATGTCCATATCTTACATGCCATAATCTTATAGGTGAAATCCATGTAATCACTGCCCTGGCAAAATCAGAATGTCGTGGAATAACTGTCCCTTTCATCCTTAATAGTTTTCCATCTTCATAACCTGTCATCACTATTTGCAAGCTTTGTTTGACTGAATTATTCTTAACTAAGCCATATTCCATAATTATCTGATGTCCTGCTTGTCGAATCGTGACTAAAGATAGAAAATTTTTCTTAAAGGTATGTACATACCATACATTTGAAATCATTTTTTTTCCAATGCCAGGGAGAAAAACTTTAACTGCTCCTTGTCCATAAGGAGTATGTTTTGTATCATCTGCAAGAAAAATGGAATTAAGTGGAAATCTTGAAAATTCCAAAAAAAATCACGTCGACAAGTCATGTGCTGAGTTGCCCCTAAATCCAAGATCTAGGCATATTCATAATCACTTCTAAGATGAAAGTTGTAATGCAGGAGAGGAAGTAAAAATATATTTTGAGTTATCATCATCTTGATCATTTTGAAATTGTGCTGAGTGATGATGAAACTTGGGACTTTTATTAAGTGAAGTTCGACAATCTTCAGCATAATGTCCAACTTTGTTACATCTTCGACACACAATTTGACTTAAGTCTCTTCCTCTTCCTGAAGATTGTCCTCTGCCTCTACTTGACTTCTATTTTGAGGTTGTCCTCTACCTTGATTATTATTTCCTTGTCCTTGAAAATTGCCTCTTCCTTGATTGTTTCCTCTACCTTGAAAGTTACTCCTATCTGAACTGTTGCCTCTATCAAAGTTGCTTCCTCTCCTTTGGCTTCGACCTCGACTTTGTACATTATGTGCTACTTGATTCTGATTGAAATTCCCTCTGACTCTGTTTCTAGAACTATCAGTCGATGATTTACTAGTGCTGGCTTCTGTGAAAAAGACATCTTCACCAACTTTCTTTTTCTTCCCAAAGGTTTTGTCATGTTGGGTCAACACTTTGCAGAGCTCATCAAACTTTAGTTTCTCTAAATTTCCAGTTAATTGTAGAGTCTCCAAAAAATGTGTGTAGGAAGAAGGAAGTGCAACAATTAAAATTGTGACCATAAAACTATCATCTACTGCTGGAAACCCAACATTAATGATTTCCTGCCTAATATTCTTAAGTCTTGAGATATATTCAAGAACATCAACTCCTTCAGTCAATTTTTGTTGCAACAATTTTAATTGTAGATAAACTTTCTTTGATTCAAGCTGAGTATCAAAGAAGTCTTTAAAATTTTTCAAAGCAGACCATGCATCTATAGCATTCTCTATGTGGACATACATTTCATCATTGGCAGAAGATTTAATGAGAGCTAATGCTTTGGCATTCTTAACTTCCCATTTTGCTAGTGCAGCTACATCTATGGATTTATTCAGCTTAATATCACCATCACATATACCCTGCCATAATTCATTATGAATGAGAGTGCTTTCGATGAGGCATTGGCATGTTTTATAAGATTTTATGCCTTCAAGTTTGTTGGAATTAGAAAACAAATTAATCAACTTTGACATTGTAGCGTTGAAGCTTCGCACCAAGATTTAGGCTTAGAAAAAAAATATTAAGATGGGCAACACACCATGCAACACACTACACAAAAAGTGATCTATGAGGGCTTGGTATTGACCCTCGTATAGTCGTTGAAACAGGTGAAAAATGACTAAGCTTTGCACTTGGCTGTAGTCAATTTCTCAAATATTTACAAGGTAACTTTTAAAATTTGACTTTTACAATGATTCTCTTGCAAAATCTGGTAAAAAATGTTACCCGCCCTCAAAGTAAAATTACTTTGAGTTATAATGTGACACTTATCCCTTCAAATAAAAAATTACAAATAAAATTTTCTTATTACTCCAAAAATTTACGAATGACCTTATTACTCCAAAAACAATAAATTCCCAAAATTCAAAAACTCACCATATCTCTCCAAAAATACAATATTCCTTATCTCTCCAAAAAAATTATAGAATTCTTACACTAGTGGATGAATCATAGCAGATTTCCATGAGCTTCTGCTCTGTTATGGCATGCTGAGGTTTTCTTGTGGAGATCTGGAATGATGCAGGTCATATAATCTGAGACTGGTAGTTGAATTTGAAACACTTTAATTCAGAGTTTATAGTGGAGTGTTACAGAGGCAAATCCAAATTTTTTATCCATGGGAGGCCATCTGATAAACTTTGTTTTGGCTCTGAAATCCAAGTTCAAGGATGAGAAATCGAAGAAATAGGTGTACATAAAAATGGATCGGACAGAGAGCATGAAGGTAGATGCAAAGAGCAGGCATGCACAGAGATTAATCCACAAAACCCTCATATATGCTGATAAACTTGGTGAGAAATTGCTTCAATAAATATATGAATTCATGAATATTGGTCTTATGCAGCTTTTGCTTTGGCTGCCAGAACGTACTAGTTGGGGCTCTTCTCAACCCTTGGCTTGTTGACACTGTCTGGCTGGCTCTCACGCTGGCTGACTGCTGTACTGGCTGGCTGGCTCACATGCAATCATTTGCCCAAATATTTAACCATTCATTATTTACTGGAAAGTTGATTGCAAGTTGAAGTGTTATATCTAACTCCTCATTAGATTCCCTTTATGTACTATTAACTCAAACTTCAATGCCTCATTTCTTCAACGCTTGGATTAATGTATCAAACATTCAATATTACAACGAAAATAGAATCAAGTTCAGGAACAATGCTACAGTATGGCGCCATGGCTAGCCAAATTCTCATTCAATTGGCAATCCCGAAGGCTCTTTATTTGGAGTTGAAATCGCAAGCGACGGAGTTGTCACTGTCTATGGTAATAGGATGGCAATATTCATGAATTCACCAAACACTCATTATCACCAGATTTACATTTACATTGGTTCTCATTATCACAACCTTATTTTGGAAAACAGATGGCAGCAAACAATAACAATCATGAAAAATAGATGGCAACAAAAACTAATAATAATACACAAATTGATTTGCAGATTAAAAATCTAAAATCGATAAGAATTTTTTTTTGTTTGTTGAACACAAAACTGGACAATTTCATACCAATAATTTGCTAATCAATTCAATGGAGTTTTCCAAAAACTTGTAGAGCTGGAATCTTCTCCTCACATCCACTACAGCATTACTGAAGCTTTGATACCACAATAATGGCAGAAGTGTTCTCAAACACGTAATTTTATTAAAATAAATAATAAATAAATAAATAATAAAATTACATATTGATTTTGCAAGAGTTTACACCCGAACAACCAAACACTCTTGCAATGAGCTATTTATAAGCTCAATGTCCTAACTACCTCTAATTATGGATCACTTATTAAATTAACAAGTGTCCCTTACAATAAATGCTATTCAAAACAACTAGCTAACAATCTTCCTAAAATAGAGCCTTAAGATACGACACATTTGGGAGAGTCATATCTTGTACACAATATACTAATTTCTAATATTCTCCATTAAATAATTAAATATTCTAGAATAATAATTATTTAATTTAATATTTTAAATTAATAATTATTTTATTCCAACTTTATAACCTATGATAATATTTTATTTTTGGATCATCTAACAATCTTCCATAATTTCTCAATTTCCTCTTTACAATTTGTTCTCAACTAAACTCCACTGACACCTACCTGTTGTACATTCCTCCTCACCATAGAAATTATGAAATTTTTGTCCAATTCTTCTTCACCTCTGCCATTTACAAACTATTGTTTGTACTCTACAGCTTCCCCTTCACTATCATTAAAGATAATCTTTTCCTCCATGTTATCAGGTTCATCTAATAACTTTTCCAACAAAATACAAATTCCTTCATATTCAATAAGCATGTCATTTGCATATGACTTCTCCTTCTTGTAATAAACAGAATTTCCATCACGATTGTTAGTTTCAAAATAACTATGGTTTTTAATCTCCATAGATAATTTTGCCATCAAATCTTTATATTGTCCTTCTGCAAAAGTTATGAAACTGTCATCAAATTTCATTCCAATACTTTCCTCTACATTACACAGTGTTCCTTGTTCGAACACAAGACTATCATTCAACAATTCAATAGCTAGGATTTCTTAGAGCATATCATTGTGAAGTATCCTTTCATCCTCTATTCTTATACCATTACAACAAAATGATGTTGTTTTATCTTTTCCTACATCAGAAACAAAATTTTGGTTTTCCAAAGCTTCTTCATGGGTTACAAATTCATAAAAATAATCCACTTTAAAATCACAGAATTCCTAAACTTCTGCATTTGTCAACATCACCATATATTCCTTCAAAATTTCCATAATACGTTCATTTTGATTCTCTACTGAAGATATTTCATTCTGGTTATCATCACAAACTTTCATTTGCTTATCTTCAGCTTCTTTAATCATGACAATTTTCCTGTCAATACCATCATTCTCAAAATTATTAAATACATGCTCAAAATATCTTTCTGTTTCAGCCATTTCTTCCAGTAATCTCACTTCTTCATTAACATGCATAATCACATTGTCCAATTGTTGTTCATCACCTGTCAAACCTGCAAACATACACAACGCGTCAGTTTCTAAAATACAAAGCTCTTCATTTGAAGCCTCAGTGATCAGTTCCACATGCTTCTCTGAAATATTCTGACAATTCACTAAGTTATTGAGAAATTCTTCCTCAACATCTCTGGTTTCTTCCTCATCAAAGAAAACTTCTGGGACTACAACTTCTTGACTATGCTTGGCAACTTCATCATAGGTTTGTAGAATACCTTTCTGTTCTACACAATTTTTCCCAACACTCAATCTATCCAAATAAGACAACAATGCCTCTTCCTCTTCTCTGATAAGACTTTGATATTTCAAAGATTTCATTGACTTAACTTCTTCAGTTGAATTCTCTGTGTCAACTTTCCTTCTCTTCACTTCACAAATCTACAATGCATCTGTTTCCTTTCCTTTTTCCATTTCCCATTGGTCTTCTATCCATGCCAAAATTCCTTCAAATATGATCCAATATGCTTTTACTAAGAAAAGACACAACCATTCAGCCATACCTTTTAATTTATTCCACCAATTGAAGTCTTGAAAGTATTTATGCATCTCCTTTTGTGGTTTTCTTGCCTCTACCTCTTTCACCTTTTCATACACAGATTCAAATTCATTAGGCTGCATACCTGCAATTTTACATTCACAGAAATAATTAATCCTATAAATATGAGATCCTCTTGTCTGTGAGGATGCTACCAGCACATTCCTCTCATTCTCAACTGTTCAGAGTATTAATTTCTCAGCAAACAATTCTCTGACAGGCCTTTTAACTCTTTTTTCCACATAAAATCCTTGTTTCCATTTTTCTCTAATTCCTTTCAATACCGGCTTCTTCAAACGACTGAGTTCTATCTTCATCTCAACCAACTCTATGTTCCTTTCTTCTTTACTCACTCCTTTGAGTCCAACTGCTTCAACACTCTTTTTCCTCTGCTTCTGACTTTCCTCTGTACCCCTATTATAACTACCAATAGTCAGTTCCATTTCTTCCTTTGGTGAAATTTCCTTGTTCACTAGTGAACCGCAACTAGCCTTTTTCATCGGTAACAAGTCTCCTTCATGCCTCACCAAACTTTCCTGAGTTTAGCATTTCGGCACCTATTGGTTCTTTCCTCGAACCTTTCACTGACTAACAATTCTACCCAGTGTTCCTCTTGCTGGAATTGTTATCTCCTATCCACAATCACAATTGTGGAGCTACCTCAACAACTTCTACCCAACCACAGTGGGAAGTTGTTCTCATCTCCTCTTGAACACTCCTTACTCTAGGCCCTGCATCTTCAATTGCTCACTTCCTTCTTTCATTCAGTAACTTCATTTAATGTTGGGTATTGTCACCTTTACTCATCTAAGAGTTCTTCTTGATCTATCTTCTTTAACATAGCTCATATGCTATGATGCTAGTACAAGTCATTCTACCTTTCAGCAATTCCACTGCTTCCATTGACCTGCACAATCTTATCTCAAGATACATCAAAGTAACCTTTTAAACCTGCAACTTTTCCTTCAAATATGTCTTAAAACTAATTCCCATTCCATTAGTTAAATCTTTGCCAAAAGATCCATATGTTCACTATTTCATTTAGACTTTCCATTCAAAAGACTCCATACAGCCAACAAATATTTCCCATTTTACTTTTCATAATGGACTTTTCAACTTTCAAGATCATTTAAGATCAGATTTGAATTTCAATTATTTTAACAATTCATGACAGACACTATCAATTCCTTCTGATAACATGTTTGTAAGCAAATCATGTTTTGCTTCTATAAATTCCAAAATTCATTCCTTGTAATGACTCTCTTTTCAGATCTATTGAATCCAACCTTCAGTCTAACTGTTCCTTCATCTATCAATATCATTGTCTTCAACAATACTTTAAGCAATCCTCAATCATTCTCAATTTTCACAAAATTCTTCAAATCATTTAAATGACTTCAATGCCATAGCAAACCACTCTTCTATTTAGCTTTAACTTCTAAACCTTTCATTTCAATTTACCTTTTAAATCAAACCAATCATTCAATCAACTTACATGGAAATTTCATTTTCCTAAAAGGAAAACATCTTCTCCTTTGAAATTTCAATCCCTTGTTGTTCTTTATACATTCAAAACACATCTCTGCAAAATTATCAAAATAAACATTCTTACCAAACCTTCATCAGATGTTCATTGTTTCCCCATTCTGATCTTAGTGGCCTTTGTAGTCTGATCCCCATCTGTATCAGATTCACTTAAGTGCAATTATACATATGCTGGAATTAAAATTCGGTCTCTCAACCAATCTCTATAGAGCATTGATCTAGCTCTGATACCAAAATGATGCCAGCTGACTGACATCTCTTCATAATTCCCCATGTGGACCAATGAGCTAAGGTCACATTTGCATCGGAAGTGCTATTATAAGCATACTTCACATAACACCGTAACTAATCAAAACTTAGAATACAAAGGAATACACAGAAAACCCGCTCAACACACATAAGCGGACTTCAAATTCATTAAAACTACATATACAAATCTCTCGGGTCTGCTAATGCTAAACCTTTTCAGCGTTATTCTCCATCGTCGATCTGATTTCCGATCCAACAATTTACACTTCACTCGATCTGACCAAACAGTTCGCTCGATCTCGACCATTCAATCAACCCCGCTTGACCTAACAGTTGACATCAATATCGAATGGACCACTTGCACGATGGTTAACCTCCTGATAAAGCGGTTTTTCCTCTCTCCTCCACTGCTACGTGTCGATTAATGAATGGTATCGGGTGACTAGCCCTAAATACCACTTACCACTTTTCGGTCGCCTGATATTCCGCTTACTGCATATGGAAACTGCCTTCTGCCAATTAACGCCTGCGCTCCTTCTTCAAGTGATTTAACCTGGTCCATTGATCCATGAGATCTAATGGATCTTGTGTATTGATCCTTATAGTCTTTATTCCGTCTCTTCACTTGACCTTGTTCCTTTTGTGATGAACTTTGCGCTTTAACACAGTTCTATTGTGATACTTTGTTTTGACAACCACAACTCCATATATAACAATCTATGATACCTTTGGACCAATGATTGGGATTAATACAGCTCAAGCACTGCTATTACCACTAAGGACCCCAGTTATGCTTTTAATGCTGCGATTTACAACTTCAGGCATAAAAACATAGAAGAATACTTAATTTGATCCACAGGAAAATATATAGAGACAAGCGAAGGGTTTCAAGAGAAATAACACATTCATGCACACATAATTATTTATTCAATACAATACAGTTAAAGGGTCTCACCCTCTTGCTCGATTACAGCAATAAAGAAACCCCCTGTTTCTTTCTTGAAATCCTCACTCTCTCTTAATCGACTCCAACCTAGCTAACCTTTTCTCCTAACCTTTAGCTAATCTCTTCAGCTAACCTAGCTAACTTCTGAATTATACAAAAAGACTATATTTATACGAAAGTGGATTCATGAACCAATTCTGGTTCAGATCTAGAAATCTCTCACTCTTTCCTAGAGAATCTCTTCAACTCCACTCTTTTCTAAACAAATGCTAAATCAAGCTTTCAAATCCATCATATCCTATTCAAACCAAATAAATCTAACTATTTGACCTGGTCTCCACATAGGGAGGATCAATCAGCCACTATACCCTTTTTCCCACATTTTACAATAAATAAACACTCTCACACATTTAAATAAATAAAATTAACCAATCCCTTATCTTCCAACCCCTTGTTAGTCACAACATCTGATCATGCCATCACATTGCTGACTAGGCCTAAATGCTCTTGCATCAATTAAAGACTGCTCCATGCCCAAATCCAAATCCAACCATTACCTAACAACTAAATGTATGCCCTTTAAGGGAATATAGGCACACTCAATTCGAGATTGAGATAAATGTCTACTTAAAGTTGACCCAGTAGTCTATCATGGTTTGATTCATTGTATTCCACATGTGTTCTTAGCCATGGAAATGCAATCTCTAACTTGATGTAATCTTGTGTCACTATTTACCTAACTTCACGACTTGAGGCATGTCATCCAGGAGGTCAACCAAGTGGTTGAGGATAGCATGAAAACAATGCATGCCAACCAGGTGGCTTTCAATGATACACAAAAGCATGAAACTGCACATTAAAGACCAGTCAACCTTCGATCAGTAGAAAAACAATTTGTTTTTAATTGATAAGTAATTTATTTTAAGTTATTTAAAAATAATTTAATATTTTAAGGGAAAATTCCTACTCAGGCACAAAATAATTCTGATCAGAACTCCTTGTGCATAGAGAAAGGGGATGGGTCACATTGTGTGTATCATGCAACATGTGGGTACGCCTATAGCCTTTCCCAATAGAACAATTGGTAAAAATAAACTTCCCTTTTTTCTGCAACTTCTCCCAAGAAGTGGAAAATAAAAACCATCAATTTATCACTGCATTGAAAAGCTAATTGTTAACCATTTGAGTTAACTAAAATCACTTATAATTTCATTGAAAAGTTTATTAAAATAATGATTTATTAACATTGCAAATCAGTGTTTAATGGAAGATAATAGAATTTTAAAAGAGCAAGTAACAATGTTACAAGAGGCTCTAGAGACAAGAAAACAAGAATGGAAAATCATAAAGGCAGAGTGGAAAACCATGAAAGAATCAATAGTAGAAAACAAGGATGTGATCATTTCTAAGGAAACTCGGGTAGATACACAAGTATCTCAGCAAACAAACCTTCCAAAAGAGAGAGAAAAAAAGAACAATAGGAAAGATGGTGCAACAAAAATCAAATTTAAAGATGAAGACGTTAACGGTTACATAAGGAAAAAGGAAGAAGAAGATGCAAGTTATCATAGAGCACAGGAAAGAGAACACAAAGAAATAAAGGACAGGGAAACAAATTTTATTATCAGGGGAATAAGATATTATGGGAAGAATGAAAGTACTCTCAATTTTACAAGAGACCTTCTGAAAGAGAAACTACATTGGAAAGGGAAAATTTTCCAAGCAAGGAGAGTGGGGAAGATATGTGAAGAGAGGCCTCAACCCATAAAAGTCACCATGATAAGCGTGCAAGACAGACACCAAATATTCGGCAAAAAGAAACTCTTGAAAGGCTCACACTTCTTCCTATATGAATATTTAACCAGCAAAGAACAAGAGGAGAGAAGGGAAGAAGTGGAGAAATCATAGCAGCAAGAAATGAAGGGAAAAGGGCATGGTTGTACAATGGTAAAGTAGTTATTACAGTGTTTGGGCCTATGGGAAAAACAGGGCAGCAAGCTAGTAGTAAATAAAAAGCAGAGAATTCAATGATAGGGAGGAAAATAAGAAGATCAACATGGATGAAAAGGGGTGAAGACTCAAATTTGAGTCTTATGTGCCAAACTGTGTAGCAGTCAAATCCTACCCAGGGTTTAGCTTGTTGGAATTGTCGAGGTTACCCTTGGAAGAGGGGACCTGGGTTAGGGCCTATTGTGGAAGGTAGAGATAGAATTTGTCTCACGGAAACTCATGAACATGATGGTTGCAAAACTCCCGTGTTTGACGGTTATTTGAAGTTAGCAGTTTGGAACAGGTAGCAAAAAATGGCAAAGGGTATGGGGGAATACTAGTTTTAGTGAAAGAAAAGTAAGGCCATCACATTCAATTAATTAAAGAAGATGCAAATGAACAATATTTGTGGTTCAAAATATCAGAGAATGAGAATCACATAAGAATTGCAGCATGTTATTTTGTCCCTCAAGTCTCAAAAACTTACAAAAATAAGGGGCTAGACACCAAGGATCTGTATGCAGCTTTAAAGAAAGATATTGGTGTGTACTCTCAGCAAGGAGAAGTTATTTTAGTGGAATATTTCAATGCTAGAACTTCAAATAATCAAGCTAGTATTCTTTTTTAAAGAGGATCACAATCCTATTTAGCTCACTAAAGAGGAGAATCCCCAATGGGTGAGGTGTTCAGAAGATGAAAAATTTAGCAATCATTTTGGAGAGGAGGTGCTTACACTGTGTGGGGCTTTCAGCTTAATTATTTGCACTGGTCTAGATAGATAGAAAAGGTCTCCGAACTTCACTTGCAACACATACAATGGGGCAAGTGTCATTGACTATGTGATGTGTTCACAAAGCTTGATAGAAAAGATAGATAAAGTTAATATTGGAGAGCATATTTGGGACTTAAAATCAGACCATAACCCAATTTATATAAAGTTATCATGGTTAGAAGAAAGACAGAATGGGACAAAAACCCAATGCTCTCGACAATCACTATCAAGGGGAAAAAATCTTCTAACATAAGAAAATTGTACTATCTTCATGACAATGTTAGAGAGATTATTTTAGAAGGAGAAAAATGGTTTCAAATTTTTCAACAGTCATGAGTTAAGAAATCAGAATCAAATTGTTTTCCTATAAATGCTTGGTTTGATGAGGAATGCAAAATGGAAAGGAGAACTTTGAAAAAGGTAGGCAAGGAGAAGATGAAAGTAAAGTTATATAAGAAGATACTAAAAATGAAAAAATATGAGTTCATGCAAACAAGGCGATAAGAGTTAATATATCTAAGCAAGAATAACCCAAAGCTTTTATGGAAGGAACTTCAACCAAGGAAGAAGAAAATCAAAAATAATATTACAGCCCAACAATGGTTTGAATATGCAAAGCAACTCTCTCAGAAAGAATCATAGGTGGGGTCTCCCTCCAGGATTAACATAACCAAAAACCTCTTCACATTACAAGAGGTGGAGATTGAAATTAAGAAGTTGAAAATAGGAAAGGCAAAGGGCTTGGTTGAGCTTCAAGCAGAGTATCTAAAATGGGGAATGAACACTCTTGCACCACACATCATGGAAATATTTAACAACATCATTCAGTAAGGATTCCCAAGGGACTGGACAACTAGCCTACCAATACCCCCTTTTAAAAGTGGAGACATTAATAATCCTTCCAATTATAGAACCATTATGATCAATCCTTTGTTTGCAAAGCTTTTCGGCAGCATGGTAGAAAATAAAATCAGTAAGTGGGCAGAAGTCAATGAAAAGAGGGCAAGAGGACAAGCGGGTTTTAGGCCGAAGAATTCTACAATGGACCATGGTATCACGTTGAGACACATTGTTGAAAACGTTTGGGAGGACAAAGAAGAAGCATTCTGCTGCTTTGTTGACTTCAAAAAGGCATTTGACACAGTCCCTAGACATAAGTTGTGGCATAGAATGGAAGAACTTGAAATTCCTTTGCATTATAGAGTCGTTGTCCATACAATTTATGAAGAAGTGAAAGTCAAAATTATAACCTCAGCAGGTATTTCAGAAAGCTTTAGAAGTGACATTAGAGTCAAGCAAGGTTTCCCTCTATCTCCTATTCTTTTTGGCTTATATATTGATAAACTGGAAGAGTGGATAAATCTACAAGGTGGAGATGGTGTTCGGTTGGGGGAGTTTGTGATAGAGCTTCTTTTATATGTGGATGATCTTGTATTGATTTCTAAATTGGCCCATGGATTGAAAATGCACCTATATGCCTTTGAGCATTTTTGTAGAGAAGTGGGGATGCAAGTCAATACTAGAAAGACCAAAATAATGATTTTCTCTAATAAAAGGAAGCAAAGCCAACATACATTCTTCTTTGAAGGAAACATTCTTGAAGAAGTAAATGAGTACAAATACCTTGGGATTGATTTCAACAACAAATTTAATTGGGAGGACTACAGAAATAAGAGAATTTTAGGAGGGTGGAAAGCATTACATGCTCTTCAAAACAGATGTAGAGAGGCAGGGTTATGGGATTGGAAAACAACTAAAATGCTTTTTGGACTCCTAGTTTTTCCAGTGATGTTATATGGGTGTCAATTGTGGGCTAGCAACACCCTCATCTCAAAATGGAAACAAATTGAGAAAATCCAAAAACGCTTGATCATGAGCAAGTTAAAAATAAAAAATTTGGTATCCTATGAGATAATGTTGAGTGAAACAAGAGCAACTCACATCGAAGCAATTGATATGGTGCAGCTCATAAGATATCTAAAAAGAATTGAGAAAATGGGAGTAG